>JASDQU010305658.1:122201-146308 GCA_032191745.1 Picea mariana | reverse complement strand
GTTTATTGTCTTTTATAAAAGAATAGTCTTGTTGATTGGATTGGATGCATACATAAATTACTATAAGGGTGATAGTTATTGATTATTAGTACATGCACGAGACTTGTATGTACTAGCTACACATGCATTTCTTGTACATGTACACTAGTATGTATGAGTTTTCTTGGCTTACTAACTAATAATGTAGGTTAATTGTTATGAATGTGTGAACCATGTTTCTTTTCCCTTGTATCATAAAATACTTTAACTTTGGGATGAAGTTTCCTGAAGGGTGGGTGTATGTAACAACCCTAGTTAAATAGTTGCATAGGGTTTATCAAGAGTAGTTAATTAAATAATTAACTGTCATAGTGTGTATTAGTTAAATAAAGAGTATTTATTAATAATATTATTTATTTATTTATTTATTGTTTAATAATTGATTAATCAACACATTTATGGTTTGGATAAGGTAGTAAATGGACTTTAATTTATTTATGATAAGATTTTACGTATGACAGGGGATAAGGTAGTAAATGGAATTTAATTTATTTATGATAGGAGGCGGTGAATGAGGGGGATATGAGGGGGAGAGGCCTATGGGAGAAGGGGATTATGAAATTTTGGGGAGAGGAACCATCGCTAGGGAGAGTGATTGTATTTCCTAGTTTTGATATTTTTCTGGTTGGGAGTTTGGGAGGACAGTTGCAGGAGTGCACCTAGTTGCTAGGAGTTTTGGGCTCGAGGGCCAGGAATCCTCACAAAATATTGGATCTAGGGAGCTGGAAAGGATGCTCCTAGCTGGCTGGGTGGTTAGTCGGTTTTGGGCAAGGTTTGGTCAGAGAATCAGGCTGGGCAAAGCAGCATAGAGGACAGCCGGATATTGGGTTAATAGCATTAGACAGAGGTATTTTATTTACGAATTGGCTGGGTTATGTGATGATTATGTAATTTATTTTCATGCTGTGGATAAAGTTAATTTATGTTGAATATTAAATGCTTATATGATGATTAATGAATTACTTATGCGTTAAAAGAAATTTATGTTTAATTGTATGAATATTTTTTAGGCTTTGTTAATTTATGGTCTCTACAGGCGTGCAACCAAACACACGAAGGCGTTAAAACCTAAGTGCCATCAACAACTACAATGAACAAATGTCCTCAACGGGAAGCACAAACTTCGACCAAGTCATCATTCGCTTATATCCGATAGGGCACGCCATGATCCCCTCGTCAGGAATCATGTTGCCCCAAGTGATAGGTGCGACAATACCCTGACGCACATGACCTATCCAGACCAAGGACTCAAGATAAATCCAAATCGCTCAGAGAACAACTTAACCATCCCAACAAATGATGAAAAACCTTGGCACCCAACCGACAAGTCAACAAGACGACTATGACATTCTTATGACACAACAACTTCCTTGCGCAACAAAATCAATCTGTACTTAATAAAAGATTATTATTAGACAATCGTTGGTTGTAGCTAAAATCCAATTCCCAAGCTCTGATAAGTATCTATCGCTATCCTGTAAAACTGAAACTACAAGAATTTAATTGTTGTCTTTAAACATAAATTTGTTGACCGTTAATGACCTTGCCTTCTTTTAATTAAAAACTGTTAACATGCTATCAATATGCTATTACTAAAACTCGTCGCTAATAAAACATGCATTCAATAAAATCACGTTCACTATGCTATTAATAAAATATCTGTCTTTTATCCATAATATCTATTTAAACAATCAATTATATAGTAGTCCTTGAAACAAGATTTCCATGATATATAAAAATGAATTTACACTATATGCATAAAAATGGTTTCACACTATGAACAAGATTCACACTATATATAGTTATCCTTGAAGCAGGATTAACATTATATAAATAAAAAATGAGTTTACGGTATGAAACAGAATTACACTATATAAATAAAAAAAGGGTATTCTCACTATGAATAGGATTTACACCATATAAATAAAGATGAAATTAGCAAGAGGATATCTTATATATCGCTATCATAATAAAGAAAAATTCACTATTAATCAACAAAGACTTCCGCCAATAAAATTTCATTGTTGTTCAAGCACTAAGCTAAAACGCCTCCACCAGATTCACAGTCAAGATTAAAACGATGTTTGTGGACATATGTCTTGTATTAAAGAAAACAAATAACAACATTGATATCTACAGGAAAGCAGGTAAAAGAAAATTATAAGGTAAAAGCCACACCACATGAGAGTTGTCGACTTTTTATGCCCTACCAAGCATTGGCATGTTGTATAACATTTAAAGGTAACTTTGACTATCTTTCACCCAACACTGAGGTTCAAAACGCAGGTATTTTTCCAATTTAACGCAAGAATTGACACAATCAACACACCATGCATAAAGATTTAATGATATCGATGTGATCCAGCATTAATAAATATGATGTATATTCAAAAATGCAGAGTAACTAACTGAAATAGATGACATTTAATCTACCAGATCGCAGAGTGAATAATGACGTTGCTGGGTAATATACAAACCATAAATCACTGAAAATGCAAACATTCATATAAGATGAATGGGTTGTATTTTAACAAGAAATTCCCTACCAAGATATATTAAATTCCATTATCTATTAAATTCACAATAAGACTGTAAATGCAATACCAAATAGCATTACCAATATCATAAATCACACAGCATAAATGATTGTGCGTGGTGCCAATCTGTGAATCAGAAATTGTGCAGGTGGCAATAGAATCATGGTTAATGAAACGTCGATGTAAGTTACAATTCAACATGCAGGGGAAAATCATTGTGGTTTATCATGAAATCTTGGTCAGATAAAGGGGAAAAATCGTTGTCAAAGAAATAAGTAAACTCAAGGAATACGCAGTAAACTCAGCGAATACAATTGTTACAATCAAGGAATTCTCAGAAAGATGCTAACTCAGTCAAGGCATAAGTAAAACACAACGATTAAGCATAGGTAAAATGCAACCAAGGTGAGCGTTGTCAAGTGAAAAGGATGGCATAATGTGAATGCAGTCATCGAGCCAGAATGGCTGAGGTGGTTGTAATTACCAAAAACAGACATCCCCAAGGTAAAACACATTACAATAAATCCATTCAACACAGTCCATTCCTGTTAAATTCTCACTACAAATTAAAAACATTCTCATGGTAGAACGCATTACATACATCCGTAAAACACAACGATTGCATCGTCAAATCGCTACTAATGCATAATATATAAACGCAGCTAATACATAGTAAAAAAAAACGTAGCCAATGCACAGACAAGACCAGGCATTGTGATATCTAATTTCACGATCAGTCAAAGTATAATTTCGCAGTACATCAATATCTCTGTGTATATAAATTAGCAGTAACATATATCTAAATCATGAAGCCTAACACATGATAACGCAATCATAAATATGTATGACTTTGCAGGGGTAAAATCGTGGTTGAATATATTGAAATTGCAGAGAAAGAAAATTTTTCAGTCAATGTACTAAATTGCAGAGCGAACATTCGCCAGTTTGTAAGGAATCAAAATCAGAGTAAAAAGATAAAAGTAATTTGTCCATCAAGACGTAGGTAAAATGCAAGAGAAAAAACGTCATAGTAAGAGTAATAGAATTCAACCATCACATAGTAATAAGAGAATAAAATGCAGTCCAGAGTGGCCCAAGGCAAAGTAAAAATTTGCCATCAATCAATAAATTGCAGAGTTAATTAATCGCATCAAGGTGAAAGACAAACACTCAACCTGGAACAATCAACAAGGGTAAATGGTTGGGCAAAAACATCCTTCGCTCATCATCCACACACAGAAAAGCAGGGCATTAGGATCTATAGTTCTATTAACACCAAAGTGACGATCGTCGATCCGGCTCTTGGCCGACTTCTCAGGCATAGACTGGTGAACTAGGGATGAGTACGAAGTATAAAGAATTAAATCTTCACAATAAATCAAATAAAACCAATAGGATAGTCATGAAATTGTGGGATCGATTACCAAGGGATTCAAGTCTAGCAGCGAGCTTAAGGCTATGGTGAGTTTAAGTTCTCGATTAAAATGCTAAGTAAACCACTTTCTTTACACAGTTAAAAGTAAAGAAATGAAAGCACAAGATCAATTTTAATCTACCATTCATAATAAAAGCATGCATATCATATCCCAATTTGTTCACTCTGAGTCATTATCCCGCACGCTCTGTGCAGCTCCCGCTTGTCGACCATTGTGACTTCACCGGTACCTCCCAGCCAATGCTAGTGGTACTATTCTCCCCCCTTAGCCCCCCAAGCCGCAAAGGGGCCACACACACTAATCCATAGAACAACTAGCTCCCAGCTTGCCTCGCAAGGCCGAGCTACCAGTCCTCCCCGTGCTGGGTATCCCAACTCCCACAAAATTAGTTAGTCAAGTCTAAAATTATGTAGCATAACGTTACACATAAAAGAAGAGATCTATCCTCCTCCTCCTCCCTCCTATATATAAAGTTTCTAAGTCATTTCTTTCCCAATTTACCATTTAATTAAATGTTCAATAATTCAATTCAGAAAAATCCCCCCCGTACATGTGTCACCCATCCCCTTCGTTGCACTGGAAATTAATTTCATTAATTATTTAATTACTCATGTTTCCCTCACCCACCTAAAATCATTCCTAGAATCGCTCCTAGGTGTCCCCATATTCCCTTACACATTTTAATGACTTACCCCCTTACTAATTTACTAGTTGATTTCAATTTAGAAAGTTCTTAAAGGCAAGATTCCCTGCTACGTTAGGCATTCTACTTTTTCCTTATGTTTCCCCTTTCTCTTTATGTTTCCCACCTTTTCCCTTAGTTTCCTAATTCTTTTAAATTTCCCTCTTTCCCTTTTATCTAAAACTCAAATTAGCAAGTGTAGAAAATTATCTTTTTCCCCTTTTTCTTTCTAATTAATAAATTTTAATTAGCATGTGTAACAAAACAATCATTTCCATTTTAACATTTTAAATACTTCAATAATTTGATTTTAATAATTTAATCGAGTTTCTTACCCCTTTTCGTCACATGTTTAATGATGATTATTATTATTTTTATTTTTATTTTACCACAAGCATTACTTTAGACCTAGATGGCCCTAGAACGAATAATGTGATAAGAAGGATTTAAAAACAATTTCCCTAATAAAATGTCGCCCAACCTCGGAAATTAAAAATAATAATTTCCCTTATTAACAATGTGAGTTAACAATGTGACTAGTTAACAATGTGACTTTCCCTTCAGGACACACTAGGTGCTCCAAGGGTGCCACTCACCTCATTCTATTTTTCTTGCGCAACGTGCCATTCAAGACGCACTATGTGCCCCAAGGGTGTCACTCGCCTCTTTCCATTTTTATTGCGCGACGTTCCCTTCAGGACGCACTACCTGCTCCAAGGGTGCCACTCGCCTCTTGAGTGACATGGTAGACATAAAAAACCCCTGGAATCAATACTTCGTTAGGTGATCTTGTGGGAGACTAAGGGACTCTAAGGAATAAGGCCCATGCCTTATTGTGCGCCCCTTAGAATCATCATGAGAGACTGTCGCAGTCATCCCTCATGGCATCGTGGGTATTCTCGAACTAGGTAATCGTTAACCTAAATTTCGAGCCACAATGGGAGTGCTAGTAGGTTGTGGCAGGGCTGCCACCCACACCTCTCCCTCAACATCTCTAGTAGTTGTGCGTGACCCCTTTACTCCACATGTGAGTCTGGTCGAAAAGCTATCGTGAGCTTGCATCATCAATGAATCATGTCAGAATAAAATCCATAATAATAACATCTAATCAAATGCATATTATCACATATAGAACAATCAAACCCCAATAATCCACTCTCTGACTTAATCCAGAGTCGAAGGGTTTCATCGATGCCTCAGCATCCGCGAGGTCCAAATTTTGCACACTCAGGAGAACCGAGTCAATAGAACCTATCTAAGTCAATATAACAAATTAACATATAATCACATCCATAATGCCTCATAATCATAATCAACGACCAATACTATAATAATCTGGATCACTTGCAAGCAAGTGCCCTCAAAGAATAAGTTTGCTCAGTGCGCGCAGGAGCAGGATGTTACATACACCCCCTCTTGGTCTAAACTTCGTCCCAAAGTTTCGCAGTATATAAGTGTTGAAATCATGTGTATCAGAGTTTTATAAATCTATCTATCAAACAAAAATTGAAACTGTTGGAGCATATCATATGCATCCTCCCAGGTCGCTGAGTGCAAACTATAGTTGTCCCACTAGACCTTGACCTCATCTACTGTTCGACGCCATAGTTTTTGAATGCGATGATCCAGAATGAGGAATGGCTCAGTCGTGATCACTCCCTCATCTAATACCTGCAAGGAATGCATGCCAATAACATGTGTAGGATCACTAATATAATGTCTCAAAACAGATACGTGAAAAACATCATGCATACACCTCAAAGAATTAGGCAAGGCTAGTCGATAGGCCATGGGCCCCTTCCTCTCCACAATCTAGAAAGGTCCCACGAACCTAGGAGAGAGTTTAGTTCCCTTTCTAAACTTTATCGAACTCTTATGTGGTTTTACCTGCAAGAAGACTCAATCACCAACTTCATAACTACGGTCGACATGGTGCACATCGACATAACTCTTATGTTGATTCTGCGCTTCTTTGATCCTTTGTCATATTATTTTCATTTGATCTTCCATTTCTTGGATCACTTCTAGTCCCACCAGGACCCTATCCTCAAGCCGATCCCAACTCAAAGGTGTCCGACATGGTCTCCCATAAAGGAACTCGAAAGGCACCATCTTAATGGTGCTTTGGTAACTGTTGTTATAAGTGAATTCTACCAGTGGCAAGTATTCTTCCCAACGCTTCTGTTGGTCCATCACGTACATGCGCATATTTTCTTCCAAGGTCTGGTTCATTTGTTCGGTCTGCCTGTCCATCTCCAGGTGATACATAGTACTAAAGTTAAGTTGGGTTCCCAAGGCCTCTTGGAAACTAGTCCAAAATCGTCCAGTAAACATCGATCCTCGATTAGATATAATCATCTCAGGTATGCCATGCAACCTCACAATCTCACTAATGAACACTCTAGCTATGTCAAGTTCCTGATATGTCGTATGCACAGGAATAAAATGAGCACTCTTTGTCAGAGTGTTGACTACCACGAAAATTGAGTCGTGTCTCCTTGTTGTTAAGGGAAATCCAAAAATGAAATCCATCAAAATGAACTCCCATTTTGATTCTGGAATAGCTTGTGGCTATAGCAATCCTGTTTGATGTTTATGTTCAGCCTTTACCTGCTGACATTCTAGACATCTGGCCACATAGTTGACTATTTCTGCCTTCAATCCTTTCCAGAAGAATAAGGGTTTAAGGTATTCCCTCATCTTCGTGACTACTGGGTGGGCCATGTACACTACTCTGTGAGCCTCATTTAGGATCAAACTCCTCAACTCGTCATTCGGTGGTATGTAAATCCAATTTTTAAACCTCAATAATCCATTTTCATCAAACATAAATCCTTCAAATTTTGGTACCATCATTGTGTTTTGTCTGATAAAATCCTTGACCTATTTGTACCAGTCATCGTCACGTTGTAAAGTTAGAATCTTTTCACGTAGATTCATCTTAAGAGGAAACATCGAAAATATGTGTGGTCTCCAACTCAATGCATATGCCACTCGGTTCACTATTCCTTTTATGTAATAAATCTCAAAATCATTCTTGCTAAGAAATTTTGACTAACATCGTTGTCGCGCGTTCAGGTCACTTTAGGTAAACATGTGATGTAGTCCACAATGCTCCATTTTTAGTTCAAATTTTCATCCAACAAGGTAGTGCCTCCAAACCTTCAAGGCATATACAATGGCTAACAACTCCAAATCATGCATTGCATAGTTCTCCTCTTGCCTTCTCAGTTTCCTCGAGATGTAAATGATCACTCGACCATCTTGCATCAAGACTCTACCTAAGACTTCCTTGGAAGCGTCAGTGCATACCAAGAAGTTTGTGTCCATGTCAGGGACCTTTAGTATCAATGTTGTTTTCAACATCTCTTTGAGCCTCTGAAATGCTTCCATGCATTTCTCGGTCCAAACAAACTTCTTGTTCTTCTTCTGCAATTCTGTGATCAGATTTGCTATCTTCGAAAATACCTCGACGAACCATCGATAGTATCCTACTAAACCCATGAAGCTACACACTTCTGGGACATTCACCAGCACATGACATTCCATAATAGCCTCGACCTTTGTTGGATCCACGATGATACCTTCATCGGAGATGGCATGCCCTAAGTAGTGAATCCTCAATTGATAAAACGAGAATCTGGACAACTTCCCAAACAATTTGTGCTCTCGCAGACACTGTAGTATCAAGCGCAAGTGCTTGTTATGCTCCTCCTTCTTCCGAGAGTAAATAAAAATATCGTCAATGAATACTTGGACGAACTTGTCCAAGTACTCACGGAAAACCCTGTTCATCAAACTCATAAATACCCCTGGGGCGTTTTTCAGTCCCAACGGTAAAATAGTAAAATCATAATGTCCAAACCTCATCTTAAAGGCGGTCTTAGAGACATCATCCTCCTTGATCCATAATTGGTGATACCCTAATCACGAATCGATCTTGGAAAACAGCGCCACACTCTTCATCTCATCGAACAGATCATCAATCCTTGACAATGGATACTGATTCTTGATCGTGCCTTATTCAATCAATGGTAGTCAATGAAGAGTCTCCATGACTCATCCTTCTTTCATATGAAAATAACAGGAAGACCCCACGCTGACACACTGGGATGTATAAGTCCCAGGAACAACTCCTTCAGTTGCATTCTCAACTCCTGTAACTCTGGGGTTGACATACGATAAGGCACTCTCTCTATTGGTTCATTCCTTGGTTTTAGGTGTATGGTAAACTCCAATTTCCTCTCCAAAGGCATCCTAGGTAAATCCTCCAAGAATACATCCGCAAAATCTCTCACCATAGGAAGGTGGTCTAGACCTTCCACTACTCCCTTCTCATTTAACACAAGGATCTCACAAAGCTTTCATCCCTTGCACATGATCTTTCCTAGCTACGAGGAAGAGATGAACCTCAGGGAATCTCCCTGGTTCCATCCTACAATCACGCATCTATGTCCCTCATCATCGACCAAGCTCAACAGTTTCATCTTACAGTTGAGTATCACCTCATGCGATTCCAACCAGTCCATACCGATCACGACATCATAAGATCCTAAGATTATGACGTACAGGTTGGCCATGGTTACAAACTCTCCCTGGTTAAGGGTACATCCCATAAACTTTCCTCCAACCTTCTCTTTGGATCTTGAAGCCATCTCTACAAAGATAAACTCATCTTGTTCAACTGCCTTTACCTTAATCCTTTTTAGCATTGCACCAGAAATGAAACTCTCAGTAGCACTGGGATCTATAAAAATACTAAGGGTCTGGTCAGAGATAGTACCTGATGTCTCGAGCATGGTCGACTGGTGCTCTTCCTGGCGGTTATTCACCGCTGCATGAATCCGATGGGCTTTTCCCAAATCTCCCACGGTAGTGGGTCCGACTGATCCAGATGCTTTAGTCCTCTCCACTGGGCAGTCGCATTGGTAGTGTGGCTCCCCACATGTCCAAGACCCCTTCTTCGGTCTAGTACTCCTAGTACCTGAAGTAGAAGTTGGCGGCCCATCGACCTGGAATCCTGTTTTGTTCTACTGAACAGGGCTAAACTGTTGTTGTTGCAGTCAACATTGTTGTTGATGTTGTGGTCTCTATTAAGAAGTCTATTGCTGAGGAACTGGTCGTCGAGGTGTAGTGAAAGTTGATCCCCTATGGAAGTGACGATATCTTGGCATATGTCTGGCTGGTGTCTGATGTTGCAGTGCACCGGATGACACCTACTCTGTCAGCCTCACTGGAGTCCTACTCTGACCCCTGCTGATAAACTCTTCCTCTCTTATGAGGGCCTTATTGATGACATCATGCAAGGTCTGAGGCATCAGAATCCTAACCTTTTCACGTATTCTGACATTAAGGTCGAACAAGAACCTTTTGACCTTAAGTTTCTCAATATTAAGATGTGAATCATACCGAAGCAACTCCATAAAACAGGCCTCATACTCGCGCACTGTATGACTGCCCTGTCGTAAGGTGTTGAACTCGTTGAGATGATGCTCAATGAATTCCTCTGATAGGTACCTCTCTCAGAACCATTCCTCAAATAGTTCCCATGACACATCTTCGATGGTCATGTTCAATTCTGGCAGGAGCATCTTCCACCAAAGAAGAGTGCTCCCCTTCAGTTGAAAGACTGCCATGCAGACCTTCATGTTGGAGGTATATTCGTGAAGTGAAAAGAACATCGCCATATTCTCCAACCATGGCTCAGTGGTTGCATCGTCCGGGGCAACAAAAAACTCAATAAATTTGACCTTCTCGAGTTTGCGGTGAATCCTACCAATACCAACTAGAGCGCACGGTGGACCCTCAAGGGGTGCTGACACCCTGGCCTCATCTCTGTCCAAACAAATAATCAGTGCCTCAGAAATGCGTTGAAAAGACCTCATTAGCCCAACCACATCACCCACCTCTATCTTCTCCTTCTCGAAAACCTTTTGATCTCCCTGGGGGTTAGACCCCTCAGGCGTGGATGCCACTGTATGCATCGAGCCTCCACCCCTAGAACCTCATCGTTTGCCTATGCGATGTCCTCTAACCATGATTACCTGCACGAATCCAATTCAACGTAATTAGCAACATTATAATCAAATATCATATCAACGAAAGCTGTAGTGATCCCAAGTCACGGGTTGAACCCACTCTGATACCATATGTGACGACCCCAAACATTACGACTACAAGCAAAGCAGAAAGTGAAATTTATTTTATTTTATTTTTATTTTTTTGGCAAGAAGGCAATGATGACAATAGTTGAACCACACCACCTAACCACGAACACACACTCGCAGAGAAAGCAACAGACAACTACGACTCCACTTGCATAAGAGCAATTGGGAGAAACATGTGTAATGTAATAGAGAGAAACAACTACCTGCCCAACACACACCGAAAACGCCTACAGGATAAGAGACAACATCCACAAATCTAACACAACGGTTTTGAAAGCCATTAACTAGAACCTCTATGGTGCACAGCCAAACACACAAAGGCGTTAAAACCCAAGCACCATCAACAACTACAATGAACAAATGCCCTCAACGAGAAGCACAGACTTTGACCAAGTCATCATTCGCTTCTATCTGATGGGGTGCCCCATGATCCCCTCGTCAGGAATCATGTCACCCCAAGTGATAGGTGTGACAATACCTTGGTGCACATGACCTATCCAGACCAGGGACTCAAGATAAATCCAACTTTCTTGGAGAACAACTTAACCATCCCAACGCATGACGAAAAACCCTGGCACCCAACCCACAAGTCAACAGGATGACTATGACATTCTTATGACACAACAACTTCCTTGCACAAAAAAATCAATTTGGTACTTAATAAAATATTATTATTAAACAATCGATGGTTGCAACTAAAATCCAATTCCCAAGATCCGATAAGTATCTATCGCTATCCTGTAAAACTGAAACTGCAAGAATTTAATTGATGTCCTTAAACATAAATTTGCTTACCATTAAAGACCTTGTCGTCTTTTAATTAAAAACTATTAACATGCTATCAATATGCTATTACTAAAAATCACCGCTAATAAAACATGCTATCAATAAAATCACGGTCACTATGCTATTAATAAAATCTCTATCTTTTATCTATAATATCTATTTAAACAATCAATTATATAGCTGTCCTTGAAACAAGATTTCCATGATATATAAAAATGAATTTACACTATATGCATAAAAATGGTTTTACACTATGAACATGATTTACACTATATATAGTTGTCCTTGAAGCAGGATTAACAATATATAAATAAAAAATGAGTTTACACTATGAAGTAGAATTACACTATGTAAATAAAAAAGAAAGGATTCTCACTATGAACATGATTTACACCATATAAATAAAGATAAAATTAGCAAGAGGATATCTTATATATCGTTGTCATAATAAAGAAAATTTCGCTATTAATCAACAAAGACTTCTGCCAATAAAATTTCATTGTTGTTCAAGAACTGAGCTAAAACGCCTCCACCAGATTCGCAGTCAAGATTAAAACATTGTCTGTGGATATCCGTCTTGTATTAAAGAAAACAAATAACAACATTGGTATCTACATGAAAGCAGGTAAAAGAAAATTATAAGGTAAAAAACGCATCATAGGAGAGTTGTCGACTTTTATGCGTTGCCAAGTATTGTCATGTTGTCTAACATTTAAAGGTAACTCTGACTATCTTTCACCCAACGCTGAGGTTCAAAATCCAGTTATTTTTCCAATTTAACATGGGAATTGACACAATCAACACACCATGCATAAATATTTAATGATATCGTTGTGACCCAGCATTAATAAATATGATGTATATACAAAAATGCAAAGAAACTAACTGAAATAGATGACATTTAATCTACCAGATCGCAAAGTAAATAATGACGTTGTTGGCTAATATACAAATCATAAATCACCGAAAACGCAGACATTCATATAAGAGGAATGAGCTATCTTTTAACAAGAAAATACCTACCATGATCTATTAAATTCCACTATCTATTAAATTCGCAATAAGGATGTAAATGCAATACCAAATAGAATTACCAATATCATAAATCGCACAACATAAATGATTGTGCGTGGTGCCAATCCGTGAATCAGAAATTGTGCAGGTGGCAATAGAATTGTGGTTAATGAAACGTCGGTGTAAGTTACAATTCATCACACAGAGGAAAATCATTGTGGTTTATCACGAATTCTGGGTCAGATAAAGGGGAAAAATCATTGTCAAAGAAATAAGTAAACTCAGGGAATAAGAAATAAACTCAGGGAATACAATCGCTACACTCAGGGAATACTCAGGAAGACGCTAACTCAGTCAAGGAATAAGTAAAACATGGTGATTAAGAATGGGTAAAATGCAGCGAAGGTGAGCATTGTCAAGTGAAAAGGATGGCATAATGCAGATGCATTCGTCAGGCCAAAATGTTTGAGGTGGCTGTAATTACCTAAAAAAGGCATCCCCAAGGTAAAACGCATTACAATAAATCCATTCAACATAGTCCATTCCTGTTAAATTCTCACTACAAATTAAACACATTCTCATGGTAGAATGCACTACATACATCCGTAAAACACAACAATTTCATTGTCAAATCGCTACTAATACATAGTAAATAAACGTAGCTAATACACAGTAAAACAAAATGAAGCCAATGCACAGTCAAGACCAGACATTGTGATATCTAATTTCATGGTCATTTAAAGTATAATTTCGCGGTACATCAATATCTCTGTGTATATAAATTAGCAATAACATATATCTAAATCGCAGAGCCCAACACATGATAATGCAGTCATAAATATGTATGACTTTGCAGGGGTAAAATTGTGGTTGAATATATTGAAATTGTAGAGAAAGAAAATTTCCAGTCAATGTATTAAATTGCAGAGCGAACGTTCGACAGTTTGTAGGGAATCAAATTCAGAGTAAAAAGATAAAAGTAATTCGTACATCAATACGTAGGTAAAACGCAAAGGAAAAAATGTCGTAGTAAGAGTAATAGCATTCGACCATCACACAGTAATAAAAGAATAAAACGTTGTTCAGAGTGGCCCAAGGCAAAGTAAAAATTCGCCATCAATCAATAAATCAGAGAGTTAATTATATCGCATCAAGGTGCAAGAAAAACACTCAACCTAGAACAACAACAAGGGTAGATGGTTGGGTAGAAACATCCTTCGCTCATCATCCATGCATAGAAAAGCAAGGAATTAGGATCTATAGGTCTATTAACACCGAAGTGACGACCATCGATCTGGATCCTGGGTTACTACTCAAGCATGCACTAATGAACTATGGATGAGGACGAAGTATAAGGCACAAACTCTTCACAATAAATCAAATAAAACCAACAGGAAAGTCACGACATTCCAGGATCGATTGCCAAGAAATTCAAGTCTAGTAGCGAGCTTAAGGCTATGGTGAGTTTAAGTTCTCGATTAAAATGCTAAGTAAAACAATTTATTTACACAGTTAAAAGTACAGAAATGAAAGCGCAAGATCAATATTAATATACCATTCATAATAAAAGCATGCATACCGTAGCCCAAGTCGTCTTCTCCAAGTTGTTTTCCCACGTGCTCCGTGCAACTCCCGCTTGCCGACCACTATGACTTCCCCGATACCTCCCAACCAATGCTAGGGGTACTCTTCTTCCCCCTTAGCCCCTCGAGCCACAAAGGGTCCATGCACACTAATCCAGAGAACAACTAGCTCCCAGCTTGCCTCGCAAGGTTGAGCTACCACTCCTCCCCAAGCTGGGTATCCCAACTCCCACAAGATAATTTAGTCAAGTCTAAAATTATGGACCGTAATGTTACGCATAAAGGAAGAGATCTATCCTCCTCCTCCTCCCTCCTTTATATAGAGTTTCTAAGTCATTTCTTTCCCAATTTCCCATTTAATTAAATGTTCAATAATTTAATTTGGAAAAATCCTCCCCGTACATGTGTCACCCATCCCCTTTGTTGCACCAGAAACTAATTTTATTAATTATTTAATTACTCCTATTTCCCTCACCCACCTAAAAGAATTCCTAGAATCGCTCCTAGGTGTCCCCATATTCCATTACACATTTTAATGACTTACCCCCTTACTAATTTACTAGTTGAGTTCAATTTAAAAATTTCTTAAAGGAAAGATTCCTTGCTAAGTTAGTCATTCTGTTTTTTCCTTATGTTTCCCCTTTCTCTTTATGTTTCCCCCTTTTTCCCTTAGTTTCCTAATTCTTTTAAATTTTCCTCTTCCCCTTTTATCTAAAACTCAAATTAGCAAGTGTAGAAAATTATCTTTTTCCCCTTTTTCTTTTTAATTAATAAATTTAAATTAGCATGTGTAACAAAACAATAATTTCCCTTTTAACATTTTAAATCCCTCAATAATTTGATTTTAATAATTTAATTGAGTTTCTTACCCCCTTTTCGTCACATGTTTAATGATTATTATTATTATTAATATTATTATTTTACCACAAGTATTACTTTAGACCTAGATTAATTTCCGAGGCTAGGCGACATTTTATTAGGAAAATTGTTTTTAAATCATTCTTATCACATTATTCATTCTAGGGCCATCTAGGTTTATTCACTTATTAGTTAACAACGCGACGTTGATCCGGATTATTTTCGGCACGAAATGAGAGAGGAGATATAACACAGAAATATTTAGAGATATTACAAGAGAGACAACAATATAACAGAGATATAGCGGAAATATAACAGGAGTCGCAAATATATAGTAACACACGATTTCTATTAATGAAATAAATGTACAGAGACTGTAAAAGTACAGAGTGAAAGACTCACTAGAATGGTAGCAGCTTATCTCTAAGAAGATATGTGATAGCTACTCTCATTCGCAAGAAGATGATTATTACAATGAGGCTCTAAGGGCCTTTTTAACATAAGTAAAATCCAAAACCCTAACCCCGGAAGATGAAAATCCAAAAGGTTTGTGGGCCCCGATGGGGGTGGTTGATACGTCAACTTCCCAGGGGCATAAATATTTCATACGATCTCCATTTGGGGCACTCAATAGCTCATTGGAAAGATCTATCCGAGGAATACAACGTTTAGGCGACCAAAATCGATCTATAATCCATGTTGCTCCCTATTTTCTCAAAAAACATCTTTTAGGGCCTCAAAATGGCTCCAGAAGTTTAGGACCCGAAAAACTGCTAAAAATAGTAAATTACCAAAATTGCCAGAAAATTGTTTTGAGCCAATTGGAGAAGGTGGGTGGGCACCAATATCTACCTGGATCAATCCTTCCTCCTTAGGAATCAATGGTCTCCATTGCATTGAGTTCCCAAGGGAGCGGGGAAAGAGATTGTTGAATCTGAATCTTGGTGAGTTGCTTGCCTTGCTGGAGACGTCGAGTTGCTTGGTTTGTTGAAGGTTGTCATGAACCTATGGCTAGAAGGGTTGGACCTTTTTAACCAGTTTGGCTACATGAGATGACTATGTAGAAGGAATCTTTGTGCTTTGCTACAACCTTGTTGACCTGCTTCTGTTAGATAGAAAGTGCTTGGGGCGAGGCTATAGCGGTTGCAGTGTCCTTATTTTCCCCTTTTGAACAGATTGTAAAGAAGATGAATTTTGCAGTATGAGATACTACCTTGTGACACGGTTTAGGTGGTGCAGTAGTCAAAATTACCTCTGGTATTTTATAGAGATGACCCCACAAGGTAACGATGACACTACGGGGTCGAGACTCATAAATAGCATGGCACCTCCAAATATATGGCTGGCCCAAGAGAACATCACAGACCTCTAGTGGGGAAACATCACATAATACCTCATCCCTGAAGGGTTGGATGTTGTATGACAATCGACATTATTCACCTACATGGAGAGCTCGTCCTTGGCGAAGCCACCCGATGTTGTATGGTTGCGGGTATGGTGTTGTCGACAGTCCCAATTGTTTGACGACCTCTGCTGAGATGAGGTTCTTTTGGCTTCTACTATAAACAATAAAATTCAACGAGGTCCCCTTCACCCACATCTGTGAATGAAATAGGTGCTCCCCCTCTTCAGGATCTGTTGGTTCTTCTGGTTGACTTGATGCGGTTGCAACAATAGCAGTGCAGACTGCGTTGATGATCTTTCTCTTACCAGTATTTTCATAATCAGATTCTGAATCAAGGTTTGGATCCTTGTCTTTTATCTCGGCCACCAATGACTGTTTTTAGCGACATTCATCGATGTTGTGCCTGGGGTTTTTGTGGAAATCACACCATTTTCTGGTGTCCTTCTTTGTCTTTTTGTGACCCTTCTTTTCCTATGGCTTAGACTGGTTTTCAGGAAGTTGTTTGTTAGGGATGTATTTGTCATACTTTGGTTGTTTTGGATTTGCAGATATGAACTCCCATTTATTGTGGTGCTTAAATTTCTACTCAATTTTAACAACATATCGATAGGCAACACCGAGTGATGAGATGTCCAGAAAATCCATTTCAGCTTGGATGTATCTGTGTAGAGCCCCACGATATTTTAGAACCAAGTTTCATTCGGAGTCTTTGATACCCATCTTGGTGTGCAAGGAATGGAAGGTATTGGTGAACTCCAGAACTTCTTGGCTCCTCTCTTGCCGTAGTGTGGTCCATCTCATGTATTACTCCTCATAGTTTCCAACAGGGTAATATTGTTCCTTTACTGCATCCACAAAAATATCCCAAGTGGGTTCGGCCCCATATATTCCAGAATCCTCTGTGGAACTTTTCTCCCAGTAAGTTTCCCACCAATGTTTGACATGGGAAAGAGCTTTGAGGAGTGTGAAGGTGATCTTTTCCCTGTCGAAAAAATTATGAACAGAGAAATAACCTTCTAACAGATTTAACCATTTGTCTAAGGCATCTGCATCTATTTGACCTTCAAATACGAGAATATCAAAATTAACCTGTNTGAAGGTCTGGATGCCATATGACAATCGACATTGATGGCTAACTCGAAGATCTCATCCCTGGCGAAGCCACCCAATGTTGTATGACTGTGGGTGTGGTGTTGTCGACAATCCCAACCATTTTATGACCTCTGCTGAGATGAGGTTCTTCTGGATTTCGCTATCGACAATAAAATGTAGCGAGGTCCCCTTCACCCACATTTGTGAATGAAAAAGGTGCTCCCCCTCTTTAGGATCTGTTGGTTCTTCTGGTTGAATTGTTGCGGTCGCGATAGTAGCAGTGGGGTCTGCATCGATGATCTCTCTTTTACCAGTATTTTCATAATCCGATTTAGAATCAGGGTTCAGATCCTTGTCTTTGATCTCGGCCACCAATGACTATTTTGAGCGGCATCCCTTAGTGTTGTGCCAAGGGATTTTATGGAAATCGCACCACTTTTCGGTGTCCTTCTTTGTCTTCTCGTGACCCTTATTTTCCTATGCCTTGGACTAGTTTTCGGGAGACTGTTTGTTAGGGACGTCTTTATCATACTTTGGTTGTTGCAGATTTGCATACCCGAACTCCTGTTTGTTCTGATGCCTAAATTTATGCTTGATTTTAACAACATATCGATAAGTAGCACTGAGTGATGAGATGTCCGAAAAATCCATTTCATTTTGGATGTATCTATGTAGAGCCCCACGATATTTCAGAACCAAATGTTGGTTGGCGTCTTTGATACCCATCTTGGTGCGCAAGGTATGGAAGGTATTGGTGAACTCTGGATCTGCTTGGCCCTTCTATTGCCACAGTGTGGTCCATCTCATGTATTGGTCCTCATAGTTGCCAACATGTTAATATTGTTCGTTTACCGCATCCAAAAAAAATCTCAAGTGGGCTCGACCCCATATAGTCCAGACTCCTATGTGGAACTTTGCTCCCAATAAGTTTCCCACCAATGTTTGACATGGGGGAGAGATTTAAGGAATGCGAAGGTGATCTTTTCCCTGTCGAAAAAAATATGAACAGAGAAATAACCTTCTAACAGATTTAACCATTTGTCTAGGGCATCTGCATCTATCTGACCTTCAAATACATGAATATCAAAATTAACCTGTACCTTGAAAGGAGAGGTGCTTCCAAAGTGGTTGTTTGATGAATATGTGCCTATTTCTATCGGCAGGCATTTGAGGATGTGGGAAAAATGATCCATCATTTCGTCCCTCTGTCACGTGAGAGCTTGCTTAAGAAATAGATTGATAGAATCGTCTCCTCCGACGTTTTTATTTTCTTCTGACATGGAGGGTTTCTTGGGCATGCGAGAGAGATTGTATTCAAGAGAGACAAGCTCGAGACCCAACTTTCTATACTCGAACCTCATCGAGGACATGCACTGAAAAAAAATGACCAAGAGCAGCCTGCTCTAATACCACTAATCCGGATTATTTTCGGCACGAAATGAGAGCGGAGATATAACACAAAAATATTCATAGATATTGCAAGAGAGACAACAATATAACAGAGATATATCGAAAATATAACAAGAGTCACATATATACAGTAATACATGATTTTTATCAATGAAATAAATGTATAGAGACTGTAAAAATACAGAGTGAAAGACTCGCTAGAATGGTGGTAGCTTATCTCTGAGAAGAGATGTGACGGCTACTCGCATTTTCCAGAAGATGGTTATAATGAGGCACTGAAGGCCTTTTACAATAAACAGGAATGTCAAAAACCCTATACATCCAAAAACCTAACGCTAGGAGATGAAGTGCCAAAAGTCACGTGGGCCCCGTTTGGGTAAGTTAGTACATCAACTTCCCAGGGCCATAACTTTTTCATACAATCTTTGTTTTAAGCACACGATAGCTCGTTGGAAAGTTCTAACCGAGAAATACAACTTTTTGTGTGAAAAACATCAAAGGAAATTCCATTTTTCTCCCAGTTTTCCCATAAACTTCATTTAGGGCCTCAAAATAGCTCCGAAAGTTAAAAACTGCTAAAAATAGTAAATTACCAAAATTGTCAGAAAAAAAATTTGAGCCATTTGGAAAAGGTGGGTGGCCACTGATATCCACCTGGATAAATTCATCTATTCTCTGGATCTCATTTTGTAAAATTTCCCCTTTCATATCATGAAAACTAAGGCCTTTGAATTTCATACCACATGAAGTTATAACATCTTTCATAGGTTGATAATATGCAAAATTAGTAGCATTGAAAGGTATGTCTAAATCATTCCACCATCTAGCAATGCATTCCCAAGCAACATCGTTCTCCATCTTCTTCCATTTAGCATCAAGGGTGGGTTGAGCACCGGGGGTAATGTAGGGTACAAAGACAGAGTCAATCCCTTGACGCGCCCTCTTGAAATTGGATGAACTATGGAAAGAAACATGTTCATCTCTATGTCCAACATGAAAACTAGAGGATTCTTCAAAACTAGGTATATGATCTCCACAGTCCTTGTCAAAAGCATAATCAATTTTACTTCTCCCTATGTTTTTTAATCTTCTTGTTCTTGACTTTATCTAGTTGGAAGGATTCAATAAGACCTTGCATCTCCACTTTTAGATCGACATAGATTTTTTAGCAAGGTTCTACTTGGCCTCTTTCATGTGCTAAGTGTTGTTTTATCCTATGGATACCCCCACCTTTAACTCTATTCCCAAAATAATTGCATATTTTTTCCCCTCTTCATCTAAATGACAATGAACCCATGTTGTATCCCTCTTGTCTATAGGGGTCATGACAATGTTTACTCCAACAAACAAAAATATGCAAATAAAACCCTAGGAATTATTAATTACTAGGAAAAAAAACAATAATTTTAAAGAGAAAAAGAGAAGAAGAAGAGCAACCTTGACATACATTCACAAGCTTTCCAAATATTGAGAAGAGAGTAACATCCAACAATAGAAAAAACAACACTCTAACAATCCACAAAAATCTAGAAATGAACCTTTCAATCACCTCCAAAAAAAACACAAGATATTTAAAAAAAAGTTCCCTGAAACAATTCCAAATTTGCATAAAAAATTCAACCCAAAAACTCTCCAACTCAGCCCTTCAACCAACTCTCCATATCTAGCGAAGAACTTCTTCAAAACAACCTTGCAAATAACTCTCCAAAACCACCAAAGAAACTCAGCTCAAGAATTCCAAATAGCTCAAATGAATAGTGTGAGTGAAATAGGGGGTGGGAGGGGCTCTTTAAATAGTTTTTAGTAGGCCCTATGGTTAGGTATTAGGTAGCCCCTCTCTCTCTTGTTTTTTAATACTAAATTTGATATTCATGGGTCCCTAGTCGCATAGTACAGAAGCGGATGGTTCGGTGCCTAAAGTCTGGTTTGGTATTGAACTGGCGTAAAATGACATAATCACGTAATCGGACCAGATTTGTACCAAAACTAGTTGGATTGGTTGGTTTTGTTGGCTTCGGTCTGGTTCCAATAACATTGGGCATATGGCGAAACACTAACACCTCATCTCCAATTATCAATAGTAGCGCAATGTAGAGAAAGTAGTCATTGGTGATAACTCAACCTTACTAGTTTCAAGATGTGGTGATGTCATTGTTGACATCTCCAAATTTGGAGAAGCCCTTTATGCTCTAGGACTTGGGCCCAATCACTTTTCTACACATGGCATCACTTGCAATGCTCTAGGACTTGGGTCCAATCTTTTTTCTACACATGGCATCACTTGCAACAATAAGGTGGTGAAATTTTGGCCAAATTGATGGGTTATCAAGGACAAAGATGATGGTTGTAGCTTGGTTTCCTTGGGTTATTGTGATGAATCCGATCATATGTATAAGTTGGAGATACTTGGGCAAGTATCCATCCTCATCAAAACAAAGAAGATTTGTTACTATGGTAGCCAATGTTGACAACACCAACAATTTGTGGCTTCAACACTTTGGTCATACCTACTTTGAATCTTTGTGACATGAATTGCACATGGTGCACCACCTAATAGTATTTGTGAAGGTTGTATGTTAGGTGAGCACCAACAACAGTCCTTTCCCAAGGATTTAGCAAGGCAAGTTTCTCGACCTCTTGAGTTGGTTCATGGTGACATTTATGGGCCCGTGACCACTCCTCTTGGAGGAATCAAGTACTTCCTCACCTTCATTGATGATTTCTCAAACCATTTAATCAAGGAGTCAAGGAGAATCTAAATGATCTTATGGGGTCAAGAAGAAACACTTCTTCAAAAAGGCCTATTTTCCTTATGAATTATAGTGAGGAGACTAGGGTCAAGCACTCAATAGTCTCCTATCTAATCTAGATAGAAAATGAAGACCAATACCCTACAATGAAGGGGTCCTAGGAGGAACACCTTTACTAGCAAAATCAACTATAGCTTGATAATTGTAATTAATACCCTTTCTAGGGTTCCTAAAGGATAGACAAAATAAGGAATTAAAACTCTTTTTTTATACAAAGTAAAGAATTGAAATACTTACCAAACTAACAAAGGAAATGGGAGAGGAGTTACCCCAAAACGATTTCCTTCCAAGTGGTAGACTTTACCCTTCAATGTATCAATTTTGCTAGCTATGCAGAAGACTTGAAAATCCACGATCAATCTTTAGGCACTAGATAGCAACCAAGGAGAAGAGCTTCAAGAATTGACACCAAATAGTTATGCATCCCACAAAGAAAAATCCCTTATGTAATACATATGCTCCAAGAAATATAGATCAATTAATCTCCAAGAAGGGGAAGCTTCACAAATCCAACCATGAGTACAAATGAGGAAGAGCTACTCTTTATATAGAGTCTAGCTCAACTTCCTTTACAATAAAATAATTTCTCATGTGAAAACCCTAGATCTAGTAGGGAGGAGTAAATAATTATTTCCTTCAACTAATTAGTCAACAATACACAAAATAATGAAGTGATCAATGCCACATGTACAAGTATTTGAAAAAAATATGTACAAGAGGGAAGAAGATGACTGAAAGGTGCAACTTCTAGCCTCCAAAAGGTCAAAGGATGTGATCCCTCTTTTTCATTTTTATTTTTTATTCAGTGTAAAAATCTATCATAATTCAATTGCCAACAGATTGAATCATCTAAAATGACTTATTGGTGGTTTCTAAATGGGCGGGTTTTCACTTCTTCACGTTTATCTAAACAAATATAGTTTTAGGGTCATACGAGAGGGCCAATAATATTTATTATTCCTATACTAACATTTTATATCATATTTATTCTTTTAGTATTTAGTATAATTTGATAACAAAATGACCAAAATTAATTTGAGTTGAATTTAAGTGAGATTAAATTGACTTTATTTTTACAGAATTTAATCATGAGAATTTCTCTATGATTTAAATTTGGAGTTGTATAAGTTTGGCTAACTTGCAATCTTGAAAAATATCTTTATAAAATTTGAATTTTAGTTTTATGGAATTTTTAATTGAAAATATTTTTACGATTTTAAATTTAAATTTCATGTATAGTGAAGTATTATGGATTGTCGTTTCTATAAAATAAATAATTGAAGTTAAATTAGAATTTTAATTAAAAATGTTTTTATGAAATTTAAATTTTAGTTTTTTTAGTTTTTTAAATTTAAATTTATTTATAATATTTATTATCTTTTTAATATTTGGTATATAATATAAATATAATACGATATTAAACTAAGATAAATTTGAATTGAATTTAAATAAGATTAAATTAACTTGATCTTTACAGAATTTTTAGTAATAATGAGAAGTTCTCTATGATTAAATTATGATTAAATTTGGAATTTTTAGTAATAATGAGAAGTTCTCTATGATTAAATTATGATTAAATTTGGAATTATGATTAAATAACGAAGTTCGACAATGAAGACTTTTAAAGCAATTGACAATTAAGATTCTTAAAACAACTCACCGAGAATTTAAAGCATTAAATCAAGAAGAACTTAACTAAGACTTTTAAAGCTATTTAAAACTAAGATTCTTAAAACAACTCACCGAGAGTTTTAAGTATTAAATCTAAATGAACTTTAAATGATTTTTCCAGAAAGTGGTGGGTTTTATTTTTCTTTTTCACCATTGCATTTTTTCTGTCACACAGTGTTTTATTTATGTCTCGCCATTGCATTTCTTCTGTCAGATAGTGTTTTATTTATGGTAAATAACGAAGCTCCACAATTAAGAATTGTAAAGCAATTTACAAGTAAGATTCTTAAAACAACTCACCGAGAGTTTAAAGCATTAAATCTAGAAGAACTTAACTAAGACTTTTAACGTAATTAAAAATTAAGATTTTTGGAGTGTCGCTTCCATAGCAATCACGTCGGAGCTGATACCTCATAACGTCTCTCTTGCCAGCTCCAAGACCGATGATATAGATTTAAATATTGATATGGTTAGTATCTTAGCAAAGTTTAATGTACCTGTCTCTCTCAGTATTGATATTGTATTTTTTTTTAAATCCCTACAACATAATCGCTATTGCGATATCTTGGAGTGTCACTCCCATAGAAATCGCGTCGGAGTTGATACCTCTTAGCGTT
>JASDQU010305658.1:111159-121542 GCA_032191745.1 Picea mariana | reverse complement strand
TTCAGCACGAAATGAGGGTGGAGATATAACACAGAAATATTCAGAGATATTGCAAGAGAGACAACAATATAACAGAGATATAGCAGAAATATAACAAGAGTCACATATATACAGTAATACACGATTTCTATTAATAAAATAAATATATAGAGACTGTAAAAGTACAGAGTGAAAGACTCGCTATAATGGTGGCATCTTATCCTTGAGAAGATATGTGACGGCTACTCCCATTC
Source organism: Picea mariana (assembly GCA_032191745.1). Lineage (NCBI taxonomy): Eukaryota > Viridiplantae > Streptophyta > Pinopsida > Pinales > Pinaceae > Picea > Picea mariana. Next base: position 121,309 of record JASDQU010305658.1, on the reverse strand, counting down.
GCAAGAACATGATTATTACAATGAGGCTCTAAGGGCCTTTTTAACATAAGTAAAATCCAAAACCCTAACCCTAGAAGATGAAAAACCAAAAGGTTTGTGGGCCCCAATGGGGGTAGTTGATACGTCAACTTCCCAGGGGCGTAACTTTTGCATACGATCTTCGTTTGGGGAACTCGATAGCTCGTTGGAAATATCTATCCAAGGACTACAACTTTTGTTTGAGAAACATTGATCTACGATCCATGTTGCTCCCCGTTTTCTCAAAAAACATCGTTTAGGGCATGAAAACAACTCTGAAAGTTGAGGACCCAAAAAAATGCTAAAAATAGTAAACCACCTAAATTGCCAGAAAACTATTTTGAGCCAGTTGGAGAAGGTGAGTGGCCATCGATATCCACCTAGATCAGACGTTCCCTTCAGGATGCACTAGGTGCTCCAAGGGTGTTACTCGCCTCATTATATTTTTCTTGCGCGACGTGCCCTTCAGGATGCACTACGTGCTCCAAGGGTGCCACTCACCTCTTTCCATTTTTCTTGCACGATGTGCCCTTCAAGATGCACTATGTGCTCCAAGGGTGCCACTCTCCTCTTGACTGACTTGGTAGAGATTAAAAACCCCTGGAGTCAATACTCTGTCAGGTGATCTTATGGGAGACTAAGATCCTCTAAGGAATAAGGCCCCTGCCTTCTTGCACGCCTGTTAGAATCATCGTGAGCGACTGTCACAGTCGGCCCTCATGGCATCGTGGATATTATCAAACTAGGTAATCGTTAACCTATAGTTCGAGCCATGGCGAGAGTCCTAGTAGGCTGTGGAAGTGTTGTTGTCCACACCTCTCCCTCAACGTCTCTAGTAGTCATGCGTGACCCCTCTACTCTACATGTGAGTCTGGTCGGCAAGATATCGTCAGCCTGCATCATCAATGAATCATTTCAAAATAAAATCCATAATCATAACATCTAATCATATGCACATTGTCACATATAGAACAATCAAACCCCAATAGTCCAGTACCTAACTCGATTCGGAGTCCAAGGGTTTCATTGATTCCTCATCATCCTCGAGGTCCAAATCCTGCACACTCAGGAGAACCGAGTCAATAGCACCTGTCTAATTCAATACAACAAAATAGCATATAATCACATCCATAATGCCTCATAATCATAATCAACGGCCAATAGTATAATAATCTGGATCACTTGCAAGCAAGTTTCCTCAAAGAATAAGTTCGCTCAGTGTGCGCAAGAGTGGGATGTTACACACATAACCTATTTTTACATGCCAACATAAACAGATCCAAACAATGGATGCCATCAATAATAGTATGGTTGGTGCTTTTTCCATTACTCAACTCCTTGCTTGCTGCTAAAAAATCAACATGTAAAAACTCTCTCATTTTTCCATATGAATTTCCTTCTTCTCTCTTTATTGTTTGACTCTCACTCTTCCTAGAGATTATTTTAGTTCATCCCCATTCTCCTAATAAATAACGTAAATGTGACTCATCACACCCACCCTCTTACATGAATTCGGTGATTGATTGTCTAAGAAGTCAAATGGGAATTATTTGGTAATGGCACATAAAATCAAGAAAAATACAATGGGTTTCCCTTTATATACCTCTCTATTCCCATCTTTTGTGGAATCATATCCCCCATCATTACCATCCCTCTTGTATTTCAATCAATAATAATTATTTTTATTAACCATTTCAGTGTGCATAATATACAATTTGGCCCTCGGAAATATTAATCAATATTGTCTCTTCACCCCAAAAATATTGTCTCATTAGCCTAAATCGCATTTATACAATTACATTATAGTTTGTGAGAGTTAAAAACGAGGATGTTGCATCCCCTCCACCTTAGTTTTTCATTTTCCTCAGTGCACAACATTATACAGGTGCACATGCATATCACAATGCTAGGATCTCTAGGCTTTAATTGGCATATAGGCTCTCCAGCCTAATATCACATGTCCATTCCATGCCAAACATAGATACATAGCCACTTCGGCCCAAAAACCATAGATACATAGGTGCTCCAGCCCAAAACCATACATAACAATTTTTACAATTTATAATTCTTGGAGCAATTCCAATCGATAATCTCTCTGTGAGGCCAACACATGTACCTCTTCCAAAAGGAAGAAAACTTGTGAGGTGTAAATGTGTGTATATAACTAAGTATGCATTGATTGGAATTGTTGAAATACACAAGGTATGGCTAGTTTCCAAAGGATTCTCTCAATTTGAAGGCATTGAATACAATGAAATCTTTGCTCGTGTAGCCAAAATTAATTCCATCCACCATGTTTTATCCCTTGTTGCCTCACATAAATGGGAGGTCCATAGGATGGATGTTAAATCCACCTTATTTCAAGGGGATTCACAAGAATAAATCTACATGGAACAACCTCTTGGCTATGTCTATAATTACTCCAACGTTGTGTGTCTCCTTACAAAATCTCTGTATGATCTTAAGCAAGATCCTCGATCTTTGTATGCAAAAATGGACAACTTTCTTCTTGACACAAAATTTTCTAGATGTCTTTATAAACCTAATGTATACACCAAAAAAGTAGGATTATATCTCATAATCCTTGTTCTTTATGTTGATGATCTTATCCACATTGATAGCGTCAACCCTAAAATTTTAACCCATGTGAAATCCAACCTTAAAAAGAAATTACATGTGAAATACTTAGGCCATTTGCTTTAATTTTTTGGCCTCCAAATGAATCAAGAAGGAATGAACCAAAAGTATAAAATCTAGTTATAGGTACCCAGTAACCTTCCCAAGAAAAAATACACCCAGATTTATAGGGAAATAGTCTTAAAAACTATAAAACGTCACTTCCTAGACTCGACTACACATTTCCTTTTAGCAACAAGTAGCTAGACATGCTTGGCCATCAGTTTTCAATGACCAACTGGCATCCAAGACACTCAATTGTGGGTTGCATATATTAAATTCATGACCAAGTATGATTGTTCTAAGAGACAGTCACAAGCACTAGAGAAATTGAGGTAAAAATCAAAACCACAAGCCAGATATGGGGGGTATGAACTTGCATGCACCCAAAATTGTTGTACACATAGAACAGAGCCTATAGGACCTCACATGGATGAAAAATAGTAAGAAAACATCCTTAAATACTTTAGAATAAAACAAATTCTTCCCCACACTTCTATAGAAGAGAAACTTGTCTATGGATAGACAATCCCTCTCACTAACCTTATTACAGTCAGTGACAGATTAGAGGATAGACCACTATGGTTTCCATCTAAATCTAATGCACACAAATAATCTATACTAAATAAGTGAGAAAGAGGATGACTTATCTTGAGCCTAATAGTTTTCCAATTGTATCCTTTGAAAGTGCCCTTGAGATCTAGCTTTTATGCATCCTCTTCCACCTACTACCTACACACAAGACAACCAACAACCCTTCTCAAATCCTAAGACATATAAAAATAGAACTTCATGGAATAGATATTATCTAGTTTATAAAGTACTATTAGATCCACCAAATTCAAATCACAACCATAAAATCAATGGTTTACGCAACATTTGGAGGGGAGAGCGAACATAGATATATATTGAATAAAGTAAGTTATAACATGCTATATTATTACCTTGAGGAGGTTTCCATAGTCCTTTCTGCTAATCCTTGAGCTCCTCCTTAGCTACCATTACATGTTTGGAACAAACAAATATACTTGTTGTATTGTGAAAAGAGAATGATAGAGTCTCTCACCTAGGCTTTCAACCTAGCTTGTGTTGATACCCAACACCCAACTCTATCAATAAAATCTAACAAAGGACCCTTTCTTAGCTTTAACCAAGATGAGGATTCCTAGAATCTTCAATGTGCCCCCCCCATCCCCTAAATTGGACTCTTATTATAGGAACTTAGAGGAGCTTATAGATAGGTTCATGGCATGTGAACTCAGTGAAACTAAGTCATGCACAATTTCCATGCTCAATAATGCATAATGACCAACCCGTCTTTCATTGATGTGATTGTAACTCTCCAAATCAAGAATATCTTAGGTATGGCCATGCATTTTATATGAGAAACTAGTGATTGACAAAAACATATCTATGGGATGCCACGACCAAACACTCTTCTACTTACAAAAATCATGACCAGGATCAATTATGGATTTTTACAAACAATTTCTTTGGTACAACTTATGGTTTCATCCGAATAAAACCATTGGATTCTCTTCTAGACCTAGGATGACAGATATAAGTGTAACACCTGTCCAATTGATGGGTTCTATGATTGTTCATTCTATGGGAGTTATACAAGCTTAGTCATCCCTTTCCAATTTTGGGAAAGGAGTTTCCATAGGGGGAAATCAAGTGGTAAACTATAGAAAGGGTGTATAATTTTCTAGATCTATGGGTGTATAATTTTGGGAAAGGAGTTTCCATAGTTGGCCCCTTGGGTTCCCTCATCTCGCTCATGCACCATTTAAATGAAATATGCATCCATGTGATCATGGGACTTGAAATGAGGACACATTCTTAGTGTAATGCATAGTGATTAGAAAACACAAATAAAAAAGTTGGTGGCCAATAATGCCAAAAATTGATGGTATGAAAATTATTTCATTGGACTCGTGTATAAAACAAAGACAATCTGAACAAATGTGGGACCTTAATATTTATTGGACCTTACATTATTTTATAACCTAAGCACCATTATATTAGAAATGTCTGGCTAACTTTATATATATTGGACCTTACATTGGATTTTGTGCCTAAATTCAATTCAACTAGCCTTGTCACTGGAGCTAAGATTAACTTTATTGGGCGAGACCTCGAGATTTTAACTTCGGGAACACAACAATGGCGGTTTCTGGATATCATCTAGAGGTTTTGGACTTCCTGCACATGGATTTCCTTAGAGTTATGGGGTCGTGTTTGCCATAGGACGACTTAGTAGTCAGCTCTTAGAAATAACTCTGTGGAGGCTCCACTATTTTCATTTTTGGTGGAGCTTAGTTTAGTTATTGCCTCCTTGTCACTTCCATTCATTTAAGAACTATCTATATTTATTGTGGGTCCTTTTACTCTTTGTTTTTTTTTATTGTGTGGGACTACTAAGTAGTCAACTCTTAGAAAGAAATCTTTGGAGGTTCCACTATTACCATCTCTAGTGGAGCTTAGTTTAGTTTTTGTCTCCCTGTCACTTTCGTTCATTTAATAACTATCAATATTTATCATGGGTCCTTGGGTTTTTTTTTTTCGATGATGTTAGTGTGAGTCCTCCCATCCATAGATATCGCTTTTGTGTAGTGAATATTTACTATCCTTTCATAGGAGGCTGTCTTTTCACTTGTAGGTGCACTTAGGTTGTTGGGCTTCGGACGCTGACTCACTAAGAATTAGAGCAACATCCCAATGGAAGTTGAAGTAAACAACCTTATGGGAGCTGCAGATGAAGCCATCTGGTAGAGGGAAGGGCTCTTCACCTCGTCATATGTGCTAGAATTAATTGTGAGCTTAAACTCTCGTCAGGAATCGTTTCCACATCAGTTTTCTCCTTCTCCACCCATTTTGTCTCAGACAGTTCATTCACCACACAAAAAAAACAAGGAATGAGTCCTAGACTCTCCTACAGAGTGACCACCAGAGGTAGTTTTCCCTTCGTCTTCATTAGAGGCACTACTGGTGAGGCCGGGTGGCTTTGGGAAGGCGGTGGGGGGTTTTTATCGAACTACAGGTGAGAGGAAGCCTTACTTCTCAGGTGATAGAAGGTCCAAACCTTGGATCCCGAATCAATTAAAAAGAAAACTGATGTTGGCGGAGGACATCGATTTGGAGGATACTGTCAACCTAGAACTTTGCACCTTGGTAGGGTGATTTTCTTACAAAGCTAGGTGCACGATGTTGTTGGTGGACTAGGTTAGTGATTTTTAGACTTCGTTGTTGGGTTATGCACCTGAGGTAGTTTTTTTAACAAAAGGATGGTTCGGGTTTATATTTAGGAAGGCCGACGACTTAGCACTTATCTTGGAAAAACTTTGGAGTTATGGCGGAGGCAGCCTGATGTTAAAACACTGGCGCATCACCTTCGACCTAATGCTGGACTATTTTCGACAAAGACATCTATGAGTTTTATTACTCGATTTACCGCTCCATTTGTGGAATGTGAGGGCCTTGGAAGCCATTGGAAACATTCTGGGTAAGTTTATCAAAGTTGATGAGGATGTGTTGGGAACCACGGACAAAAAGGTGTGCAGAGTTCTAGTGGAAATTGAAATACATGCGGGCTTGATGGAGTCACTGGAGATAGTTGGGAGAGGTCATCGTTGACCTCAACCCTTGGAGTACTTGGGTATACCTTTTAGGTGCTCTCTCTGTCGAAAGACTGGACATCTGAGGAGGGACTGTTAGGGAACCTCTGAAGAGGAATTTTATGAAGGTATTATGCTGGACATGTCAACTTAGGTAGAGTCACCTGGTGTGGAATCATGCAGGTTCAATCCAAGTGGTATGGAGTCCCGGGAACCTCCCCAACTAGAACATACAGATACACTCACGGATAAGCTAAAATCGATATGTCCTTCGCTATATTTTTCTTTAACCTCTTGGGAAATAATTATTTTGGACTCCTCTATTTCACTTGGATTGCAAGGGGGTAACAAGCCAATCTCGACTTCTAGTCAAGAACCAACTGTCTTATCCAATAAGGTCCCACACATGGGGGTTTGGGTAGGAGGGAACACATATTTTGATACTATGTTTGAGACTTGGGAGATTATGACCACCACCTAGCCTCATTAGAGGATGATTTTTTTGTAGACCTTGATAATTTGCGTGGACAGGACTTCCCATGAGGGGACCCGGACTGCCCGATGGGCTCTGCATACACTTACATTACTCCATGTTTTAGGCAGTCGGAATTGGGGGATAGTGCTATTGGGGAGGTACTTGAGACACATGTACCTACATACAAAGAGTTCCTTTCACCAGTCCAGTTACCTATATTCCAGGGGAGGTCTGCCTACCATAAAACGGGGTCTGTGGGGAACTCAGATCTATTGGAGTTAAAGGGTGTAAATTTTGGAAAGGATTATATTTGGTCGAAGGGGTTAGGAGTGGATATCTCCCTTATAAAAACTCGGACTGCTAGGAAAAGGAAAGAGAAACTAGATTTACCACCTGAGGAATCACTACTACCTGTCATTGCAGAAAATGGGGTGCTTATAGGCATTAAATCCATGGTGAGAGAAAAACCATGATTTTTCTCTCCTTAAATGTTAGAGTGGTGGGGGGGATCCTGAAATATGCCTCCTTCCGAAGACTTCTTCGGAGGAATACACCAGACATTTTTTTTTGCAAGAAACTATGTTGGAGGATACAAAGGCTCGAGATTTTATGAACTCTTTTTGTCCTACCTAGCTTTCATGTGTTGTAAGTGTTGTTGGAACATCGGGGGGTTTACTAGTAACTTGGAATCCTTTATTGTTTGACCTGCGCCCTTTTTTGTGATGTGGTGGAATTCTTTTAACAGGTACTTGCTTGGAGCAAAATCTAATAATTGCATTGCTTAATGTGTATGGTCCGTGTGTGGACATAAAATCTTTCTGGGAAAAGGTGACAGACAGGGGTCACTTGGATCATCAAAAATTTGAATTGGAAGGGGACTTAAACTTTGCAATTGATGTTGGGGAGGCGTGGGGAGAAAAATCACATTTGTACCCACTATCAACTTTTGATAAAGGCATTTTTAATGATTCTTGTTTGGTTGACATAGCACTGGATGTTTTGGTGTTGATGTGGAGAAATGGTAGGAGGGGAGCAATGAGCATCTCAAAAATGTTGAATCACTTTTACATTGAAGAAGATCTACTTGCAAGAGTATGTAGATAAACATCGTGGGTAGATTTTCCTTATTTCTCAGACCATGCACCGGTTCTCCTAAGACTTGAACGACTTACATGAATGACTGTGTATCATTTTAAATTTAATGCTAGTTGGTTGCAGGAAGTAGAATTAAACTCATTAATAAAATAAGTTTGTGATTATCCTACTCTAATTGAAGAAAGGGATATACAACAAAGATTCGTAAATAAGTTAAAGTAATTAAAGAAAAATATAAAATCATGGGAAAAAGAATATAAAAGAAAACAGGAGGAAAGGATGGTCCATTTAGAGGGGCAGTTGAAAGACCTATTCATGGACACGACAATGGAAAGTGATAATAGTGATAAGGATTTACAAATAAAAATCTTGGAAGATGAGCGCGACAAAATACTATAGGCAGAGGAAGAGAAGTGGCAACTCTAAAGTCGGGCCATATGGCTAAAATGTGGCGACAAAAATACAATTTTTTTTCATAAATTTGTTAGCTTCAGGAGGAATAAGAACCACATTTGGGATATGAGGGATGAGAATGGAGATCTACATGTTGGTCATGGAGAAATAAAATTAGAAGTGGCTAAATAATTTAAAACTTTTTACTCAGAATGTGATCTAGTGGAGATCAGTGATCAAGTGAATACGACGAGACTTTATGGCTGCATTGTGAAGGCCGAGGATACCCTGTTATTAGATAAATTGTGCACATTGGTGGAAATTTTGGAGGTACTCAAGTCTTTTGCAAAAGAAAAGAGCCCAGGGCCCAATGGGTGGATGGTAGAGTTTCTAATCCACTGCTTTGACATTATTGGAGCTGATTTATTAGAGTTGGTGGACTCTAGAATTAGGGGATTTGTGAACAAGTTTTTAAACACGACTTTTCTGACACTTATCCCAGAAGTAAATAATCCCTTGTCTTTTGGGGATTTCAAACCTATAAGCTTATGTAATATATGTTACAAGATGATATCAAAGGTTATATCAAACATGTTAAACCTTATTCTCTCTCGTTTTTTGTTGGAGGAACAATTGGGTTTTCTAAAATGTAGATAGATCTTGGATGCAATAGGAATAGCACATGAATGCTTGCACATCATTGAAGAAAAACAATCCAAATCCCTGATATTAAAGTTGGATCTTAAGAAATCATATGACTGCATCAACTGGGATTTCATGCATATGACTCTTCTGCAATCGGGCTTTAGATTTACTTTCACAAATTGGATATTAAGTTGCGTGACCGGCGCAAATTTTGTTATCCTGATAAATGGGGAGACATCAAAAATGTTCCAGAGTGGTAGAGGACTTAGGCAGGGATGTCCCTTATCTCCATTGCTCTTCATATTGATCATGGAAGGACTTAGCATGTTATTAAAGAAAGGAAAAGGAAAAGGAAAGTTATCAAGTATCAAGGTTAGTCAAGATTTTACATTTGTTCTTTGTGGATGATGTGTTAATAATGTCAAAAGTCTCACCTGTCGAGTGGCTAGAGATTAAAAAAATTTATCGATCTTTTGTAGAGCTTCTGGACTAATGATAAATTGGTCAAAGTCTATCATTTACTTTGTTGAAGTCAATAGTGAGAATTTAGAAACTTTAAAAGAAATATTCCCACACTTTTTTGAAGAACTTAACAAAGGCTTCCGCTACCTTGGATATTTCTTAAAGGTGGATGCTTACAAAGATGTATATTAGAGATGGATCTTAAGAAAGATTGAAGATAGGATTGGGATGTGGTTAATCCAAAATATTTTCAGCACGAAATGAGAGCATAGATATAATAAATAAATGCACAGAGATATCGCAGATATTCAATAATATAACATAAAAGTATCAGAGATGCAACCATAAACACAAATATATAGTAATACACTATTTCTATTAATGAAACAAATGTACAAAGACTGTAAAAATACAGAGTGAAAGACTCACTAGAATGGTGGCAGCTTATCTCTGAGAAGACATGTGACGACTACTCGCATTCGCAAGAAGATGATTACAATGAGGCTCTGAAGGCCTTTTTACAATAAACAAGAATACCAAAAAACCCTTGACATCCAAAAACCTAACCCTAGGAGATGAATCACCAAAAGTCATGTGGGCCCCATTTGGGTAAGTTAGTACATCAACTTCCCGGTGTCATAACTTTTGCATACAATCTCCATTTTAGGCGAATGATAGCTCATTGGAAAGGTATCATCGAGGAGATTCATTTGTAGGCGCAGTATGGAAATGGAAGGAAATTCCATATTGTAAACATGTTTTCCAAAAA
>JASDQU010305658.1:72819-85927 GCA_032191745.1 Picea mariana | reverse complement strand
GCATGACCAGTGTCAGCAGCAGTTTAGTAAGGCCTATGCTAATGCTAACAGGGTTATTAACTAGAAGAGCTACAGCTCTGATATCATCAAAAAAAAGAGAGAGTTTGAGACAAAGCTTAACAGAAGAACCTATTCACCGGGGTCCTCGCGGTCGTCCGTCTCCTTGTCGCTGCTGACAGGAATGGCATAGAGCTGAGCGTAGGTGGGGCATTGTCGCCATGGAGTGGCACTGGAATAAGCCGCATACAACATGTCCAAGCGTTGGCTAACGCGGACAGCCCTGAAGATTTGGTCGTCCACCATGCTTCGGACCTCAAAGATCAAGTTCAGGTGCTCCGGGTGAAGGAGTGGTGGCGGGGGTGGCGATTTTTGCTTGGCATCTGTCTCCTAGAGTGCATGTTGCGTTCTCTGCAGCTGCAAGTCGTTGTTGCCTTCCGGCAGCTCTTCCTCCACCAGGCAAGTGGTGAATTCCTCAGTGGGAGTGTTGCTGGGACTGTGTGCAACTCGCAGGCGGAGCGGTGGTACTTCTGCTTCAATGCACGCCGGGGGGTTCCAATTGTCTGGAACCGTAAACATTCGACTTTCAGAGAAGTTGTGGGGGAGCTCCATAGTCAGAATTTCCTTGACATAAGTTCTGGGGGGCGAGTTTACTGCTATGGCCTCCCTGTGTTTCTTCCTCTTAGCAAGAACGAGAGCACGCTCAAACTGTTTATGTCTTTTCCGTCGAGAGTCGGCCGCGTACCACCCTGCTCCTCTGTGGGGTCTTCCTCTAGCTCGCAGCATGATGAAAATGAGAATGAGAGCCAGGCTTTCTCCTTTGTTCCTAATCTTGCTCGGCTCTGTGAGCTGCAAATGCATCCTAAGGGTTCCTAGAAGGCTGATAAGAACATAAATGGTGGTTGCAGCCATTAAGGCCGAGAGCTTAATTCTCTGGCTGGTCGGCCTGTTCTCGTGCGTGAGAGGCCCTGTCAAAAGATGGAGGCTGACTGAAGTGAGGTCTCTCATAACTAGCAGGGATATGAGGGCGGTTGGCCGCCATAAATGGCCCCTCCTGGCGCGTCTCCACGTGCCCATCCTACATCGCGTGGCACCCCATCCGGGGATACATTATTAAAGTATTAATACCTTCATAAAAAAAATATTAAAGTATCAATACATTAGTAATGCATTATTAAAGTATTAATACATTAATAATGTAAAATATTAATTAATTTACACATTAATACATTAATTAGTTTATACATTAAATACATTATTAATAATGGATTTAATATTATTAATATTGTTTAGTAACATTAAGTATTAATTAGTTTATACATTAATTAGTTTATACATTAATACATTAATTAATTTATATATTAAATAAATTATTAATAATGTATTTATCAATATTATTAATACACTAAAATATTTGTATTAATATTTATAATAAAACATGAATATTGATATTAAAAATTTAATTTTAAAGAATCAATACATTAAAAATGTATCAATACTTTAGTAATACATTATTAAAGTAATAATTTGTTAACACATTAGTAATAAATTATTAAAGTATTAATACATTAATACATTAATTTACAATGACCATGTTTCACTGTGGTTGGCCATGATCATGGTTAACTTTGGTAGAACTTTGTTGACTTTGGGAAGGAAAGGTTCACTATGGTTGACATGGTTAATTATTGTTGACCATGACCATGGTTAACTTCCATAGACCTTCACTGTGGTTAACTTATGTACACCTTCACTATGGTTGAAGTTTACTATGGATGACCTTCACTATGGTTGAACTTGGTTGACCATGACCATGGTTGACTCTGGTTGACCAAGGTTGAAAATGTTTAACCATGTTTGACAGTTGTTGTCCATAAACGATCATGGATGATCATGACCATAGTTGACCAAGACTACGGATGACATTTAGATAGTGAAATTTGGAAGTGTTTGTCACATTATGACGACATGATATTCACGTAACATTGTAAAGTGGCTGGTGTTGCGGCTGGTGAACACCGAAAGTTATCTAGATGGACAGTTATCTGGACAGACAACACTCTGGTGAATTGAAATGCACGGACAGCTAAAATGAACATAGAGTTGAGGAAATCCAAAAGTTAATCTTAAATGTGGTAATTCCAAAGGTTAATCAGTTAAATGTGGCAATCATATGGTGGTACAGTAATTTCTTAATATGATTAGGTAAATGTTAAAAAGTAAACAGGTTAACTGATGCATTTAAAAATACAAGGAAGTTATGAAGAGTAAATCACATTCATTGATTTGGGAGGACGACTAAGAATATTCCAGCATTTTCAATGGTTGACATGGTTAATTATTGTTGACCATGACCATGGTTAACTTCCATAGACCTTCACTGTGGTTAACTTATGTAGACCTTCACTATGGTTGAAGTTTACTAAGGATGACCTTCACTATGGTTGAACTTGGTTGACCATGACCATGGTTGACTCTGGTCGACCATGGTTGAAAATGGTTACCATGTTTGACAGTTGTTGTCCATAAACGATCATGGATGATCATGACCATAGTTGACCAAGACTACGGATGACATTCAGATAGTGAAATTTGGAAGTGTTTGTCACATTATGACGACATGATATTCACGTAACATTGTGACAATGAATCTATGTTGATGAGATTATGATGAAGAGGCTATGTTCGTCATATCATGACAATATGGTTATTTTCGTGACATTGCAAGGGAGGGAGTAAGTTTGTCAGATTGCGACGACAAGATATTTGCATCACAATATGATGACAGCATATTTGCATCACATTCCAATGATGGGGTTATGTTCACCACATTGTGACGATAGTATATTGGTTGTCACATATTGACGACAATGGAGATATTGGGACGAGGGGTTTAGGTTCATCACATTGCAATGACAGGTCATTTAAGTAAAAGTTGGCAATGTGATGAACATAAATTTCATATGTTCATCATATTTCGAATTGCTATGTGATGAAAATAATACATTAATTTACAATGACCATGCTTGACAATGGTTGGCCATGATCATGGCTAAATTTGGTAGAAATTTGTTGACTTTGGGAAGGAAATGTTCACTATGGTTGACATGGTTAATTATGGCTGACCATGACCTTGGTTAACTTCCATAGACCTTCACCATGGTTAACATTCGTACACCTTCACTATCGTTGACATTCACTATGGATGACCTTCACTATGGTTGACCTTGGTTGACCATGACCATGGTTGACTGTGGTTGACTATGGTTGACAATGGTTAACCATGTTTGACAGTTGTTATCCATAGGCGACCATGGCTGGTCATGACCATAGTTGACCAAGACTACGGATGACATTCAGATAGTGAAATTTGGAAGTGTTTGTCACATTATGACGATGTGATATTCGCATAACATTGTGACAATGAAGCTATGTTGATGAAATTGTGATGGCGACTCTATGTTCATCATATCATGACAATATGGTTATTTTCGTGACATTGCAAGGAAGGGGATAAGTTCGTCAAAGTGCGACTACAAGATATTTGCATCACAATATGATGACAAGATATTTTCATCAAATTGCAATGATGAGGTTATGTTCATCACATTGCAACGACAATATATTGTTTGTCACATATTGACGATGACGGGGATATTGGGACGAGAGGTTTATGTTCATCACATTGCAATGACAAGTCATTTAAGTAAAAAGTGGCAATGTTATGAACATAAATGTTGTATGTTCATCATATGTCGAATGGCTATGTGATGAAAATAAATGGCGTATGTTCATCACATAGTGATGATAGGATATTTATTTTGACGAAGGGGTGATGTTCATCACAGAGTGATGACATGACATTGTTTGTCACATTATGACAACAAGATATTTGTGTCATAGACGGTGAGGATATCTTCATCACGTTAGGACGACGAGGTTGTGTTCATCACATTGCAACAATATGGTTATGTTCACCACATCGTGATGAAAAGGTTATGTTTGTCACATTGTGACAATATGGTTATGGCTAGTCATGTTCATCACATTGCGACAATATGGTTATATTCATCAAATTGCAACAATATGGTTATGACAAGACATGCTCGTCACATTGCGAAAATATTGTTATGGCCACTCATGTTCATCACATCGTGACAATATTATTGTGTTCATCACATTATGACAATATGGTTATGACCAGCCATGTTCAACCATTATCAACCATTGTCAACCATGGTCAACCATAGTCAACCATGGTCATGGTCAATCAAGGTCAATCATAGTTATGTTCGTTACATTGTGAAAATATGGTTATGTTCATCACATCATATGTTCAACGTATAAGGTTAGGTTCGACACATTGCGACAATATGGTTATGTTCGTCATATTGCGACAATATTGTTATGTTCGTCACATTGCGATGACAAGCCTATGTTCGTCACATTGGGAGGGTAGGATATTTTCATCACATTATGATGACTGGATATTTGTGTCACATTGCAAAGACGGTGATATGTTCATAACATTGCAATGATAGGATAATGTTTGTCACATATTGACGATGATAGAGATAGTGTGATGATGGGGCTATGTTCATCACATTGCCACGTCATGAAATTTAAGTAAAAAGTGTTTATGTTATGAACATAAATATTGTATGTTCATCATATGTCATATGGCTATGTGATGAACATGAATGCCGTATGTTCACAAGACATTTATTGTGACGATGGAGCTATGTTCATCACATTATGATGACAAGACATTGTTTGCCACCTTGTGACGACAAGATATTTGCATAACATTGTGACAAGGTAAGTGACCATCAAGTAATTCAAGGTACATGTTTTAGTTTCATTTAGTTTTTCACTCAAATCAACTTTGAGCAAATCAAAAATACTTTAATGCTTCATTTACATTAATTTATTTCGTTGACATTATAACATTTATATTCTTATATTCAATCCGAGTGAATTTCATGAAATATTTCATGTAAGTGACTTTGAAAAAATATTTTGTATAAATCTTTTAAACTATGATAAAGTTTTACTTTACCTCGTATCCAATAAACTGTGATAAATCTTTAAATTAAATCTCATCCAACATATATTATCTTTGATGCAATTCAACATAGCTATAGGTTACAATGTCACAAAAATTTCAAGATGTCACAATTTGACCAACATATGCCAACATCGCAATCTGACGTACAAAACCCACCAACACAATGAGATGTTCAGAACCCTACATTGCAATGCGACATGTAAAATCCTTCGTTGTAATGTCACAATGTAACAAACATACTTACGTTGCAATATGAAAAAAACAATAATGCCGCAATGTGTCGATCATAAATATATGTCAAAATTTGACAAACATACCCTGCGTTGCATTTTTACAAACATATCATCACGTTGCACATATCCTAATGTCACAATGTGACAAAACTTTCCAAACGTCACAACATGTCGAACATAGCCCTTGTCACAGTGTGATGTACACAACTCAATTTCGCAATGTGATGATCATAAATAGATGTCGCAAGGTGACGGACATAGCCCTGTCGTCGCATTTTGAAGAACATATCATCATGTCACAATGTGATACACATATCCTAATGTCACAATGTGAAAAACATTTCCAAACATCACAATGTGTTGAACATAACCCCTTGTCACAATGTGATGTACCCATCTCAATGACGTAATGTAATGGTCATAAATACATGTCACAATGTCACAAACATAGCCCTTTTGTCACATTTTGATTAACATTTCATCACGTCACAATGTGATGCACATATCCAAATGTCACAATGTGACACACATATCTTAACGTTACAATGTGACAAACATTTCCAAACATCGCAATCTGTTGAATATAACCCCTTGTCACAATGTGATGTACATAACTCAATGTCATAATTTGACAAACTTAGCCTGACACTGCAATGACATGAACATTTCCCAACGTCGCAATGTGATGAACATAACCCACATTGCAGTATGACATTCATGCTAAAAACTTTTAATGTTACAAAACTCTTTTATTTGTCACATTGCAATGAACTTTGTAACGTTGTAATGCTATGCACATAGACTCATCGTCACTATGTGACCAACCATAGCACCACTGAATGATATATATGCATATACTCACGTCACAATGTCACAAACATCTCAAAACATCGCATTATAATGAGGAGAACCTATTGTCGTAATGTGATGTAGAAAACCCTAATGTCGCAATGTGACAAACATTTTTAAACGTCACAATATGTGTTGAACATAACGCCTTGTCGCAATGTGATGTACACAACTCAATGTCACAATGTGATGATCATAAATAGATGTTACAATGTAACGAACATAGCCCYKTTGTCGCAATGTGATGTACAAAACCCTAATGTCGCAATGTGACAAAAATTTCCAAACGTCACAATATGTGTTGAACATAACCCCTTGTCACAATGTGATGTACCCAACTCAATGAG
Source organism: Picea mariana (assembly GCA_032191745.1). Classification (NCBI taxonomy): domain Eukaryota; kingdom Viridiplantae; phylum Streptophyta; class Pinopsida; order Pinales; family Pinaceae; genus Picea; species Picea mariana. The sequence continues at coordinate 79,433 of JASDQU010305658.1, read as the reverse complement.
GCAATGTGATGGTCATAAATACATGTCGCAATGTGACAAACATAGCCCTTTTGCCACATTTTGATTAACATTTAATCACGTCACAATGTGACAAAAATTTCCAAACGTCACAATGTGTCGAACATAACCCCTTGTCGCAATGTGATGTACACAACTCAATGTCACAATGTTATGAACATTTCCATATCATCACACCACAATGTGACACACATATCTTAACGTTACAATGTGATAAACATTTCCAAACATCGCAATGTGTTGAATATAACCCCTTGTCACAATGTGATGTACATAAATCAATGTCATAATTTGACAAACTTAGCCTGACACTACAATGAAATGAACATTTCCTGACGTCGCAATGTGATGAACATAATCCACATTGCAATATGACATTCATGCCAAAAACTTTTAATGTTACAAAACTCTTTTATTTGTCACATTGCAATAAAAATTGTAACGTTGTAATGTTATGCACATAGACTCGTCGTCGCTATGTGACCAACCATAGCACCGGAGAATGATATATATGCATACACTCACGTCACAATGTCACTAACATCTCAAAACGTCACATTCTGATGAAGAGAACCTATTGTCGCAATGTGATGTACAAAACCCTAATGTCGCAATGTGAAACATTTCCAAACATCACAATATGTGTTGAACATAACCCCTTGTCGCAATGTGATGTACACAACTCAATGTCACAATGTTATGATCATAAATAGATGTTGCAATGTGATGAACATAGCCCTGATGTCACATTTTGATGAACATATCATCACATCACAATGTGACACACATATCCCAACGTCACAATGTTACAAACATTTCCAAATGTCACAATCTAATGAACATAACCCCTTGTGGCAGTGTGTTGTACACAACTCAATGTCTCAATGTGATGATCGAAAACATATTTCGCAATGTGACAAACATAGCCCTATTATCACATTTTGACGAACATATCATCACATTACAATGTGACACTCATTTCCTAACATCACAATGTGATGGACATTTCCAAACGTCGCAATGTGATGAACATAACCCACATCACAATGTGACATTCATGTTGAAAACTTGTTATGTTACAAAACTCTTTCATTTGTCACATTGCGATGAACTTTGTAACATTTTAATTCTATGCACATAGACTTCTTTTCACTATGTGACGAACCATAGCAACATCGAATGATATACGTGCATTTCCTCACGTCATAATGTCACAAACATTTAAAAGCGTAGAAATGTGACGAAAAGAACCCATTGTCGCAAGGTGATGTACAAAACCCTAATGTGGCAATGTGACAAACATTGCCCAACATTGCAAGGACACAAACATTTTCCAATGTCACAAAGTGATGGCCATAACCCATTGTGGGAGTCTCATAAATGTATTGGAATAACGTAATGTGAGAAACAAAAACCCTTAGTCCTAATATCTTCATCATAATTTGTGGATGTCATAATCAACATCGCCCACCATAATCATCTCCACATGGTCTACGAAGGCCAACCATGGGCATAAACAACCGTAGTCAACCCCGATCAACCATAGTCAATCATGGTGATGGTCAATCATATCAAACCATGGTGAGGGTCAACCATGATCAACCATAACGGTGTATTGATTAATGCATTCATACATAAATACATTAGTGTACTAAAATATTAATGTATTAATTATTCAATACATTATTGCAATGTTTAAATTTAAGTATTAATACTTAATAACAATAATTTAATATAATATAAAGTATAGATTTAATGTTTAATACTTTCTTAAAGTATTATTAATTTATTAGTGTATTAATACTTTAATGTAATTATCTAAAAAATTATTATTAATGTATTTATACTTTATTAATGTATTAATAATACTTTAATATATTATTGTATTTGTGATACAAACCTCTAAAAGTCGATCCAAGGAAGGGCAAAGGATTGTCACTTGGAAGGAGGGCGCCTAGGGCTTTTGGCTCACACATTTGCCTTTGTTGAGTTGGGTAAGTTTTTTATACCTTGTCTTGTTTAGCATTAGATCGATCGAAGTAGCACTTGGTTTCGAAAAAAAGTCAACCGCTGAAGCTGAAGAAGGGGAATAAGCAGCTACTCTGAGGGAGAGCCTCCCTCCAGTATTTACCAACCACTAGAAGGGTCCAGTTTTCGGGGTCGGTGGCGCCCTTGCTTGCTCGCTAATATATGGATGAAAGAAAGGGTAGGTAGTTCGACTGCCCAATGGTGGGTGAAAAAGAAGTCTGTGCATGAATTCATATGTCTAAATACTTTAATGCTTGGTTAATATATAAATGCTTTATTAATTACTTAACTAACAATTTAATGATTCATGTAATAATATATTATTAATAATTAATTATAATGCATCACAGTACACATTTATCTTTAATACTTTAATTGATGGATTATATTAATATTTTAATTATTTAATAGATTTATAACTTTATCACTTATTATCTTTTATAATAATTTATATATGGTTAATGTATTATTTAATTAAAAAATTAATACTTTATTAAATTAATGTATTAATGTATTCATATTTTAATACATTATTAATGTTTTGATACATTATTAACACTTGATGTATTGATACATTATTAATGTATTAATACATTATTAATGTTTTAATATATTATAAAAAAAATTATTAATACATTATTAATGTTTTAATATATTATAAAAAAATTAATACTCAATTGATGTAGAAATATTATTTCACTTATCAATACTTTAATGTTATAGTGTAATATTTTAATGTCGATTTCATCTAATGTATTAAAAATGTTTTTTTTACTTTATTAATGTATATTGTATTTTTGGATACTTTATTAATCTATGGACATTTTATTATTGTATTGATTGTATTTAATACTTTATTAATGTATTAGTTAATTAACCAAAACTTTAAAGGACTAATGTAATTGTGTATTATTGATGTATTTTTAATTTATTATTTCATTAATGTATTTTTAATTTATTATTTAAATATTTATTTTATTAATAGTTTAATAATGTATTAATTAATTAAGGAGTATTTTCAATATTTTAAAGGACTAATGTAATTATGTGTTATTAGTGTATTATTATTTTAATGTAAGAATGTAATAATTCAGTGTTTTAATTTATGTAATAATGGATTTTTAATGTTTTTTTACTTTATTAATGTATTAACGTGTTTGTACTTTAGTAATGTATTCATTGATTAATAAATAATTTATGTAATAATGGATTTTTAATGTTTTTTTTATTTTATTAATGTATTTATTGATTAATAAATAATTTATGTAATAATGGATTTTTAATGTTTTTTTTTATTTTATTAATGTGTTTGTACTTTAGCAATGTATTCATTGATTAATAAAATACATTGTTAAGCTATTAATCAATGAATACAATACATTGATAACTTATTTATTAATTAACATGTTACATTAATACTTTAATGTATTAATACTTTAATTTATACATTACATTATTGTAATAATTATTACATTTATGTAATAAAACATTAATGTATTCATTCATTATTTATGTATTATTACCTTATCAATGTATTTTTGAATTAATGATGTATTAATGTATTTTTGAATTAATAATGTATTACTTTTGCAATGTATTTATATTTTATTAATTTATTAATAATATATGAAAATATAGTTTATTTATGTTTTATTTTATTAATTAATACTTTATATTAATATTTTATTAATAATTTAATGGTGTATTTATTTTATTATTTAATGTAGTAATAAGTCAATATGTTACATTATATATAATGTAATATTGTGTTACTAAATACATTAAAAAAAGCGTCAATGTAATACTACTTTATTAATGTATTACTAATGTATTACTTTATTAGTGTTTTAATATTGAATTAGTGTATTGATACTTTAGCAATGTATTTATTAAAACATTTAATGTATTATTTTATTACTATATTATTTCTTTAACAATGTATTAAACAATAATATATTAATTATTGATTAATATATTAATTATTGATCAATAATATATTAATTATTGATATCGTTCTTATCGAAAGGAGTCCGCATGATCTTTAAAACCAACTTAGAATCCTCAAGGACTTTTGCTCCAATATGGGTATGATTGTTAATACTGATAAGACTAAGGTCATGATTATTAAATCCAATAAGATCCCTTATGATACCTTTGTATATGACAACAACAACTTGGAGGAAGTGACTTCATACAAATATCTTGGAATTGATATTCACCACAAGCTCAATTCAAATTATAGCATTGAGAAAAGGATTATTGGGGGATGGAAAGCTTATTATGGGCTTGAAAACAATTGTAAATCAACTAATCTTTGGAGTTGGGATAAGAAGAAACTCCTCTTTGAGACTCTTGTTACACTTGTTATTCTTTATGAATGTGAAGTCTGGGGCTGTAGTATCTCTCGTGAATCCTGGAGAAAGATAGAGCAAATACAAAAGAATTTTATAACCTTTAATCTCAAAATTAAAGGAAATATGCCCTATCCCATCCTCCTCATAGAAACAAACCTCTACCCCATTGAGAGCATGGCTATGAATAGGTACCTAATGTATAAGAACAACTTAAACAACATGGAAGACAAGAGGCTACCTAAAATTGCTTCAAAATCAAGTCATAACCACCATCGACTCAAGTGAGGATGGCACAAAGACACCCGGTCTTGGATAAACTATTGGGGAATCATGGAAGAAACCATTTTGCAGAATAAAGATACTATTAAAAAAAATGTCAAATCAAAATTTAAGGAAAAAATGTGGTGTGATAAAGAGTTACAGGAAAAAATAAAATTAAGGTATTATAAAGATGTAATCAAGCCTAATCTAGAAGATCAAAATTATCTATTTGTTTTGCCAAGTGTAAGGAAAATAAGCATTGTTAAGATAAGAACAAATTCTCACGAGCTCCATAGTGAAATTGGGCATTGGTCAATTCCTAAAACGCCATGGGATGAAAGAGTGTGTCACCTTTGTGACACTAAGAAGGTTGAAGATGAAAAGTACTTTCTCTTAGATTGTCCAGCCTATACCCATATTAGATCTCATTTTCAAAATATTGATCACACTACCAACCTTCCTAACCTCTTAACTCAACAAAAGTATGGTGATGTTGGAAAGCTTTTCTTAATGATTTTCGAGCACAGAAACAAAATTCTAAAGAATCACAAGTAATCACTTACCGTCTTAAGGTCCGATAGACCAATTAGGTCTTAGTGTATGTTAATCATCATCATCATCAATGTATTAATTAATTAATGCATTACATCATTAATCTAACAATCAATTAATACTTTAGATTACATACTAATGTAAGCCAATATTTCAATTTATAGATTACTTTTATATATTTCATTAATGTAATACATTAATAGATCATTAATTTACATACATCATTAGATTAATATAAAACATTAATTGTCTTTCCCAAGGCAGCTTGGTCGTCAACTAGCAACAACCACTTTATAAAAGTGGTTGATATACACAAATCGGCATCATTTTCCACTTCTCCAAACTAATGACGCTGATAGGCGTATATAAACCACTTTTATAAAAGTGGTTGTTATTAGTTATTACTGTGAAAAAACAAAAAACAAAATTCATTAATAATTAGAATTCATTAAACTAATTGTATTAAAGTGATTGTAAAAAGACAAATTAGATAATTACGGAAGAGTTACATATGAAACGATGAGGTTGGCTGCCATAATTACTTACACATTTACGGCTGGTTGTTGAAGAGTTACGCTAGCCACGAAGAATATGAAAAGATGTGGATGTCTGCTATAATTACTTACGCATTAGGCAAAGGAAATTATGGCAGTTGCCATTGAAATGAATGGTAATTATATGGTTGGTTGTCATAAGTACTTAATCATTTGAACGTGGCAATTAGATGGTCACACAATAATTTCTTAATCATATTAAGTAAATGTTAAAAAGTAAATAGGTTAATAGACGCCTTTTAAAATTTTAGGAAGTTATCAACATGAGATATCATTCATTGATTTGGAAGTACTGAGAAGAATATGCTAGCATCTTCAATTGATAATCATAAGATTGGAATTTATGGTTAAAAGATCATTAAATGTGCCCATCTCCAATAGGTGTAATTAAATAGAATAGGTTAATCTTTTTTACAATTTTTTGTATTTCTTTCTTTGAAGTTAATTAATTACTTTTTCATCATTTTCTATCATATTTCCCTTCAAAATTTGAATCATTAACTTACCAATTTTGAATCATTAACCTACATTAATCTACTAATTAAACCATTAACTTAACTTTCAAATTAATTTGAATAAATTATAATAATTAAAATAGAGTAATAAATTCACCATGGAAAACTCATTATGTTTGTAATCAAACACTAACAACTCAATGCAAATACCCCTCAAGTTTTTCAAGTTTCACTAAAAACTCAATGGAAATACCCTTTAGGCTTAATGGAAATACCCTTTAGGCTTAGCACGTTTCACTAAAAACTCAATGAAAATACCTCTATTTAAAGAAAGTGTATTCATAAAGTCATTAATTATCATCATCACATTGTCCTTGACTCTATTAACCCCC
>JASDQU010305658.1:47103-59008 GCA_032191745.1 Picea mariana | reverse complement strand
CCTCAATTCCATATTTGACACCCTCACTACCCAATTTGACTCTCGTACTACAGAATTTGACTCCCTATCCAACGATGTGAATATCAACTTTGAACAGCTAAAACAATGGATGAAACCATTCCAAGTCCCTACCCCCTCTGACCAACCTTCACACCCCAAAGGAACTGACTCCTTCCACATAATGTCCTTTCATTCTAACCCCCTTCACCATGAATTCCATCTTCCCAAAGTTGATGTGAATAAATTTGATGGCTCGGATCCCATGGGATGGGTCACTCAAATGGAACACTATTTATCCTTGTATGGCATTACTAAGGATTTGGCTAAACTTCATATAGATGTCCTTTATTTGGATCTTGAATGTTGGAAATGGTAGAAATGGTGTAATAAATCATGCCAAGGGTATATTGCTTGGACCCAAGTTTTTGCAAACCTTTATGAACGCTTTGACACCGACACCCATCATTTGGGCCATTTGACCAAGCTAAAACTGTCTGGTACAATGGAAGAATATATAGCCTCTTTTCTGACACCTCTAAGGAATTATTTATTTGTGGCCTGAAGGATGACATCCAAGCCCATGTCCTAACGACTCACCCCTAGAATTGGCTTGAAGTGATTAAATGCACTAAGGAAGCACAATAGGTAGTCTCTTCCAAAAATAGAAAACCATACTTTATTCCTCACCCTCGACCTGCACATCCATCACCTCCTTCCAACCCTCTCAAGATCCACAAATTAACCAGGGAAGAAATGGATGAACACAAGCTTAAGGGTCTTTGTTATAACTGTGATGACAAATATTTTCGAGGCACAAGTGTAAGGAACAAAATATTTTTATGGTCATTTCGAAGGACATTTATGAATAGGATGTCTATGTTTAACATTCTAAATACCTACCCAAGTTGATGATCATACACCGTCCTCTAATCCATCTGAAGTTGATCTCCTTATCTCATTGAATTCCCTCACTGTCTCTCTACTCCACAAACCCTAAAGTTAATTGGTTACATTAAGCATCAGAAATTCATTATCCTATTCAATAGTGGCAGCATCCATAATTTTATTCATTGTCACATTGCTCAGGAGACCATGTGCTATATCCGTGCAGTCAACAATTTTCAAATCATGATTGTTAATGGTGGTTCCATGAAATTTTGGGGGCGTTGTGAAAATGTGTGCCTACAAATTGGTTAGTACTACCTGAAATATCATATGTTTTCTATTGATATGGGTGGTTGCGACATTTTTCTCAGTGTTAAATGGTTACACACACTAGGCCCATCACCATGGATTTTAAGGAATTAACCATGAGATTCCAACATGATGGAAAACAATATCAGTTCCAAGGCATCATGGAAAGATCCCTAGAGATCATCATTTTCCACCTAATGGAAAAGCTACTAAAAAAATATCATTCCAGCATTATTGTCCAACTCCATTCCATTCAAGCAGTTGCTCCCCCCTCACCTATTGTTCATCCTGACATACAGTCTCTCATCTCCAAACACCAATATATTTTTTTAAATCCCCAAGGAATTCCCCCTTCCCATGGCGCCCATGATCATTCTATTCCCCTTGTCCTTGGCAGTCTTTCTCCTAATTTTCACCCTTATCGTCATCCATTTTCCCAAAAAAAAATGAAATTGAGAAAATCGTTCAAGAATTGCTAGCGGTTGGTGTTAGTCATCCTAGTACCAACCCTTATTATTCTCATGTAGTTATCATACTCAAGAAAGAATGCATATGGATCATGTCTCCTAATTTTTTCTCCCTCAACAAAATTACAATCAAAGATTATTTCCCCATTCCTATCATCGATGACCTTTTGGATGAATCGAGTGGTGCTCAGTATTTTACCAAACTTGATCTATGTTTTGGCTACCACTAGATAAGTATGAAAGAGGTCTATATTTCCAAAAATTCCTTTGGAACTCATGAGAACCATTATGAGTTCATGGTCATGCCCTTTGGCCTGTGTAGTGCACCTTCCACTTTTCAAAGTCTCATGAATCATGTCTCTTTTCCTTTCCTTCATCCTTTTTTATTAGTTTTCTTTTATGATATCCTCATGTATAGTAAAAATTGGCAAGCCCATCTTACCCATGTAGATCAAGTCCTACACTTACTATCTCAACACAAACTCTTTCTCAAACAGTGTAAATGTGCTTTTGGAGCTTCCGAAGTAGAGTACCTGGGTCATATTGTTGGCAAGGATGGTGTACATGTGGATCCTAAGAAAACAAAAGCTATGAAGGATTGGCCTTGCCCTAAAACTCTTAAAATTTTACAAGTTTTCCTAGGTTTAACGGGATATTATTGCAAGTTTGTTCATAATTATGGAAAAATTGCAGCACCCCTCATTGCTCTCCTTAAAAAGAATTATTTTAGTTGGACTCTAGCAGATAATCAATCCTTTCAAGCCTTGAAAGAGGATATGTGTATGACTCTTGTTCTAGCATTGCCCGACTTCACCAAGACTTTTGTTCTGGAATGTGATGCTTCTGGGAAATTTAATGGTATAGTTCTCATGCAAGATGACAGACCTTTGGCTTTCACTAGAAAACAACTATCTGAAAAAAAAATTGGTCAATCCACCTATGAAAAGGAAATGCTAGATATTCTACATGTAGTGGATTTCTAGCGTCCTTACTTGCTTGGGTAGTGCTTCCAAATTAAAATGGATCATCACAACCTCAAATATTTCTTGGAACAACAAATTTCGTCCTCGAAACAACAGAAGTTGTTGACCAAAATGTTTGGTTATGATTATGATATCATTTACAAGAAAGGAAAATAAAATATGGTTGTTGATGCCTTTTCAAGGAAATATGAGGAAGAAGGGTCCATCTTCTCACTCTCCTTCATTGTATTAGATTGGTTAAAGGAATTTCATCGGGAATCGTTCCAAGATCCTAAATTGTCTCACCTAATTCAACAATTGCAACAAGAGCCTCATGCATCTTCGGGATACTCTTGGCACAATGAAGATCTTCGCTACAAAGTTCATTTGTATTTAAGCAAACAATGTCACCTTAAATCCACTGTACTCTTTGAACTTCATGCTTCACCAACAACAAGGCATTCAAGTTTTCACAAAACATATGAAAGGATCAAACGTTCTTTTTTTCTAGGAAGGCATGAAACAGGACATCCGCACTTTTGTGGTTGAATGTAATACTTGTCAATGCAATAAGGGAGAAACAATAAAACTTCCATGCACACTCCAACCTCTCCCTATTCCACCTTCTATATGGATGCATATTTCTATGGACTTCAATGTGGCTTACCCAAATCTAGAAATAAATCCGTCATCGTGGTTATAGATGATCGCCTCTCCAAATATGTACATTTATGTGCCTTCCAACACCCATTCACCGCATCCACCGTGGCTCAAATTTTCATGGATAATATCTTCAAACTTCATGGAATGCCCCACTCTATTGTCTCTAACCATGATCCAAATTTCACCAAAATTACTTAGTAGGAATTGTTTAAGCTCCAGGGAACCCAATTGCATCTCAACTCAGCCTGTCATCCTCAAACTAATGGTCAAACTAAAGTTGTCAACAAGTGCTTGGAAAATATTTGAGGTGTTTCACATCTTATAGACAAACTCAATGGGAATAGTGGCTACCACTCGTTGAATGGTGGTACAACACCTCTTACCATGTTTCCAATCGCATGTCTCCATTCGAAGTGTTTTAGGGTCAATGTCCACCTTTTGTCTTCACCTACTTGTCTGATGTCTCCAAGGTCCAGGTAATCAACAACATGCTTATAGTTTGAACTTCCATTCTTCATAACCTCAAAGATAATTTGTTCATGGATCAAAATTGCATGAAGCAACAGTTGATCAAGGTCATTTAGAACGTCAATTTGTTGAAGGAGACTAGGTCTTTCTTCATCTACAACCTTATAAGCAAGAGTCACTCAAAGTAGATCATTTTCAAAAACTCACTCCCAAGTCTTATGGCCCTTATACCATTCTCAAGTTCATGGCACATGTGTCTTACAAGTTAGTTATCCCCAATGACTCCAATATTGATGTTGTTTTTCATGTTTCTTGCTTGAAGAAAGTGATTGGAACCAAGTGCCAGATTCAAACTCGTCTCCCTGAGTTGGATGAAGAAGTATCAATTTGTTTGTAGCCTCAGGAAGACTTGGACCGTCGCGAGCACCATCAAGGAACTTTTAGTTCAATGGAAGGATACACCACCATAGGATGCCACATGGGAACTGATTGCCAGTTTGCAACAATTTCCTCATCTTAGGCCTTGAGGACAAGGCTATTTTTTTCCAAGGGGGAAGGAATGTTTGGGTCCTAACCTCCCTAACCCCTCAAGTAGAAAGAATAATATGTTTTCGATATAATAAAGGATACATTAAAATGTAAGGCCTATCTAATAATCTGAACATGTCTAATGTAAGAAGACCTAATAGAATATTTCTATTTTAGAAAGATCTTCCTCTAGAATGTTCTCTAGAATATGGAAATAATATAAATAAGAGTAGAAGGCATGGTATATTTTTTTCATGAGAATCATTTTGTAATTGAGCTCTCTCTACTGGAGGTTTTATGTTGGAGGTTTCCCCCGAAGAGGCAAGTGAACTTGGCTATCATTATAATAAAGGTATCATTTCTAGAATCGATTGTGTCATTATACTCTATATTCTGCTCTTTATGTTGGTAATTGTTATAACAATTCTATGTTTGCTATGCATAATACATCTCGTACCTTACAAAGATTAAGACAAGTACTTGTTAAGGAGGAGTGTTGGGATGTGTAACACCTACTTGTATTATGTGTGATCATATAAGTGATTGTTATTATTGGTCATTTTGAGGTAGACTTTGTCTCTATGTAAGAAGTTTGTTTCTATGTTTTAGGAGGTTGTTTAGTCTAGTTGGATATGGGAGATTTCGTCCAACTAAATGACCCCTATTTTGGTGTGTGATTGAAATATTCTCTCAACAATGTTTTAGTTCGCTAAGATAGTGTAAGTATCTTAAGCCAAAGCTTGATGTATTTATATGTACAATATTATTTGATGTTAATAAAGTAGTAAACACAATTTTGTTTGTGAAAATAATTTCTACTCTCCCATTTTCTTAACAAGACAAATATGCCCTGAAAAATCTATTTAAAAAAAATTAGACTAATTTGATCAAATTGTCCTATTATTCAATAGACTCATTTAGTTCAATAAAAGTATCCTAATATTCAACAATGTATTTCACCTATGCAAACTCAATACTCAATATATTTACCCTAGCATATCAATACCTTCCATCGCACATATCTCTTAAAAATAGTTGAACACGTTTTTAATCCTTTAGGTTGCAGAAGCAAAATCGGTGAATATCACTGGAGAATGTGGTCATTCAAATTCTCCTACAAGTTAGGAGTCTCTCAGAGCTTGCCCTTCAAGTAAGGAATGTTTTGGTTGGGATTCACTCATGATGCATCTCTGCAAAACGGATCCGTTGAGACACTCTGCCTTTTAGTATAATTGTAATGATGATTCCATTAGTCATTTCCGCTATAGAGGGGTTTGGAACCTATACCAGTGATTACTTCATATATGGATGAAAAATGCAGCTGTAATGTATTTTGTCATTTCTTTTAGGGAGTGTTGGTTTAAGAATATGCTTCTGTAAGTATGTATAATCATTTCACCGCCTGTGCAAACGATGAATCGGTGGTTGTCTTGACCTTTCAAGACTCGAGGATTAAACCATCGATTACATTTTTGTTTTGCATAATTTAAACGGTGTCCGCCTTAACCTTTGCAAGCCACAAAACACCATCACCGCCTTGATTAAAATCTCTTAGGAGATTGAAGGGGCAATTTTCTGCGTTTAAATACCAGAGTCGAAATTATAACAGATATAGCTTGAAATCATTTTGAAGATAATTTGTTATTTGTATTTGGAGATGTTCTCTCCGTTTACACTATGTTTTTACTAAGTTTGTAAACTTGTATGATTTATTGATTTCAATTTGATTTAACGTAGTAATGCAATAATTATTTGATTTTACCGATTCTCGGTCCTAAATTTATTCGGAGTTTATTTGTTTAAAAGTGCGTGGAGTTATTTTGTTTTCAAAAACTCCGAACCCAAAGTTGTGGGCCCAAAGCGTGATCGCATTTCCCATTTCGGGTGTAGTTGGTTTGTTTTTACGTTGGGTATTAGTAAATGCCAAACCCTGAATTCAAACAATCCTCGTTTCTCATTTCGGCAATAATTGTTTTTCTTTTTGTGTTAGGTGTTTGTAAGTGCCGAAACCATTTCGCGATTTGGCAATTATAATTTTATTTTTGTTTTTGCATCGGGGGTTAGCAAACCCCGAACTCCAACTTGCTTGGGCCAACAGCATGTTTGCATTTCGCGAATCGAAAAATATCATTACAAATTGGTTTTGTGTCTGGAATTTGTAATCGTCGAAACCCGATCCTTGATTGACCTCTATTTTTTCACATTTGGTATCAGAGCTAGATGCCCATGCTGCAAGTGCTTTATTTCATTATAGATTGTTCCCGTTGGTGCCAAATTTTACTACATGAGAGTTTATTTGTTTTTTTTTTCAATTTTTATAAATGGTTGTGTCTGGTAGCAGTGCTTATCAGTTTCAAGTTCCTATCCTGAGTGAGAAGTCATATGACTCCTGGTACATTCGGATGAGGGTGATTTTGCGTTCTCAGGATTTGTGGACTTATGTTATTGATGGTTATGCCAAGCCAGCTGATGTTGCAACAGAATTGGCTTTGTCTAATGCTAACCATGTTTTGTTGAAGGAAAGCATGAAGAAGTGGATTAATCCAGCAAGGATTAAATGAATCCATTTTTATGAAGATTGCTATTGCTGCATCTTCAAAGATGGCTTGGGACATTCTTGAAACCTGTTATCAAGGTGTGTCCAAGGTGAAGGCAGTCAAGTTGCAGAACTTGAGAAGGGATTTTGAAAATCTAAAGATGAAGGATAATGAAAGTGTTGATACTTTCATGACTCAGGTGATGAGTGTTGTAAACTAGCTCAGGCAGTATGGAGATGATATTGAGAATAAAAGAGTTATAGAGAAAGTGTTGAGAAGTTTTCCTAAGAAGTTTGAACCTATTGTTGTTCCCATAGAGAAATTTGAAGATTTAAGTTTAATGCAAATTGATGAGTTAAATGGTTCTCTTGTTTCTCATGAATATAGGATATCTAGATATGAAGAAGGATCATTGGAGCATGCCTTCAAATCGCAACTGCATATTACTAGAGGTAGAGGCAGAGGAAGGTCTTATAATCATGGAAGAGGAGGTCGATTTTCTGGTCCAAGGGACAACAGAACTGAATTAGTGTCTGAGGAGAAGTCTCAACAGAATCCTCCTAATTTAAGAGGGAGCCGCAGCAAACCCTGGCAACAAGAAAATCATAGGTATGAAAAAAATAAAGTACAATGTTATTATTGTAAGAAGTTTGGGCATTTTGCTAACAAATGTTGGAAGAAGCAAGTAGATGCTGGAAAGCAGACTGCACATATCACAAATGAATCTGAGGATCATCATAATCATGTGTTCTTGACTTGTAATGTCACTCAGGAAAGTGCCAATGATATTTGGTTTTTGGATAGTGGTTGCAGTAACCACATGACTGGTAATAGGGACTTATTTTCTTCTATTGATACTAGTATTCAGTGTGAAGTAAAACTGAGGAATGACTATATGGTAACAGTTAATGGTAAAGTTGTAGTTCTAGTTTACACTAAGAACAATCAGATAAGAAATATTGATGATGTTTACTTTGTGCCTGTTTTAAAATGCAATCTTATTAGTGTTGGACAACTGATGGAGAAAAAGTATAGAGTGTTCTTCAAGAACAAGGTATGTACAATCTATGATAAATTTCCCAGCAAACAGTTGATTGCAAGAGTAGAGATGACCAAGAACAGAATGTTTCCACTTGTTATGCGAAATGATTTGAGTGGTTCTTTGAATTCTTATAAAGCTGGAAGTTTAGATTAATCATGGTTATGGCATTTGAGATATGGTCATTTACATTTTGGTGGCTTAGATCTGTTACAGAAGAATAAGATGGTAAAAGGGTTGCCCTGTATCCAGCAACTTGCAAGCTCTTGTGAGAGTTGTATACTTGGGAAGCATCACAGAGAGAAATTTGTTTCAGGTGTTTCCTACAGAGCAAAAGCTCCATTGGAAATTGTCCACACAGATTTATGTGGACCTATGCAAACACCTTCTTTGAATGGTTGTGTTTATTTTATGACTTTCATTGATGATTTTAGTAGAAAGACTTGGTTGTATTTGTTGAAGCAGAAATCTGAAGCCTTTGAAGTTTTCAAGAAGTTTAAGTCTATGGTTGAGAATGAGAGTGGTTGAGCCATTAAGACCCTGAGGTCTAACAGAGGAGATGAATACAAACTTAATGAATTCATTGAATTTTGTGATCTTCATGGAATTAAGAGGCAGTTTACTGCTCGATATACTCCACAGCAGAATGGAGTGGTTGAAAGGAAGAATCAGACCATCATGGATATGGCTCGAAGCATGTTGAAAGAGAAGCATCTTTCAAATGAATATTGGGGAGATGCAGTTCTTTGTTCTGTTTTTATCTTGAATAGAAGTCCGACCAAGACCATGAGGGATCATGTACCTTAGGAAGCCTGGGATGGTAATGATGCAGGAGCATCTCAAGCGAGCCAGCGCGAAGGCAAAAGACAGCTAGAAGAACGCCCAGCACAAATTTTGAAAATATCTTAAAACATTAATGAAACCATCAAGTGGAGGCACACTTGTATAATGTAAAAGAACCTTGAGCGATCCGCTCTCGTCCATAGTAGGTAGAAGGCATTTGTGATAGTTAATGCAAGTACGTAGAATTGAGTTCCTAGATTAGACAGTTTTAGGAGCAAAGGGAAAACGGATATAGACACCCTCATTGTATTATTGTAGGAGAGTGAAGAACATTACTAAGAAGAGAAGAGAATACGGAGCCGGAATAGAGAAACTGTGTTTGAAAAACACCCATGTATAGAGATTTGAATTAATATAAGAAGTCTTAATTCAGATTCATGGCATTGTATTTGTTTCTTGTATGTGTATGCTAAATGGTATGTTCATGGTTTTAACTCTTTCTGTCATGCAATTGATTTTATGCTATGTATGAATGATTTCTTGTTGAATGTTTGAAATCTGAGAGGAAGGGGTAAATGAATGAGTTTCAATTGTTTCTCTATCTGAGCAAGAGTTCCTGCAAGGAGTGTGGATTGAATTGTCTACAAGGAGTGCGTAGACAAAGGATTCAGAGGTTTTTCTCTAAAATCTCAGATAGGGTAGCTTTTGTTCTCATTCACACAGAAGTGCAGTTAGGCACAGGATCCGTGCAAGGTGTGCGCAGGCTAGTTAGAATTTCAGGTCTTGTAACCTGAATGAAGTATTGAGAGACTGTTGTTGTAGGGTGTGCGTAGATTCGAAAGGAGTTTAACACTTGGAAGTGTTTGAAGGTATGCCGCAAGGAGTGCGTGCAGGAGTCTTTTTCAAGACTCAGAGTTGGAGAAAGCTCAGGAAGGATAAAACCTTCAAAACCGTCGAAGGAAGCACAGGAAGTTGTGCAGTGGACGGAGAGAAGGCGTTGCAAGTTGCGTCTCATGCAATTGAGTACCGTGGAAAACCACTTGCTAAAAAGTTGCAAGAGTCCTTGTGAAGGGAAGAGACAGATGGTCAGAATTCTCTGTGGAGAATTCGTGAAGTCCCGTGAGCCGTCAGATCTCACGGAGGAGAAGGGGAGTTACGGATAGTATTCCCAAAGGTTTAAGCTCAGGAGAGGCAGAACCGTAGATTCAAGCCAACAGAAGTCGTTGGATTTACACATGAATTTCTAATTCGGGGTTTCGTAGATTGAATTCTCGTAATCCTTGCAACAGGGCTTGCAAAATCATGAAACGTGAAGTCTCGAAGGGACGAAATGATCATGTGGGCCATAGGAATCGGCAGGGTGGACTGGTGGCGCACTATCGATACAGAAGTCAAACTCTGTTGACCATTTCGAGGTTTTGTGGGGTGAAGTCCCGAAACCTTTGCATCAGGAATCACGAAATCGCGAAGTCCGAAGTCCTGACAAAGTGAAAGGACGTTGAAAGGTCAACCTTGCAAGCACATCAGAGTTCCGGTAAACTGTGTTTCGAAATTCAAGGGGACGAGTTGCTTGGCATCGCAACTCCCGAAATCGCGATAAGGAGAAATCCGAACTTGTCAAGGGAAAGGGTCAAGTGTTGATTGTTTTGGGTTTCATAGATTGAGAGACAAGGTGTTTGACCACCGGATTCGCAAAAGTGAGAAGTCTGATCTCCCGAAGTACAAGGGGGAATTTCTCGAAGTTAATTGTGGGTGCAGATTTCCCGAAAGGGAAATAGACGAGCCATTTCCGAGAGCTCTTCGAGCCAGTGTAAGGGGAAAGATCCTGTGTGCGTGGACTTCTGACCTGCGGGTTGGGAGGCGCACGTGCATCAATTTGGTATCAGAGCACAGAAAGGTTTCTTTGCTTTCTGTAGCAGGTTGAAGGAGAATTCACCGTGCCGCCGAGAAGAAAGGACAAGCAAACAATCGATCTGCCAGAGGATAGGGAAATGTCAAGAAGAAGGGGTAGGCAGATACCTGATCCAGCCATGGAGAGAGAAAGATGTGTGACCTACGCACTAGACTTGAATACATGGAGACAACACAGAGGTGAACAGCTGTTGCTAGGGATGTTAGTGATTCCGAAAGAGAAAATGAAGTTAGACATGATGAAGAAGAAGTCACAGCAGAAGATGCAGCAAATGAATGCTTGCTTAGAGCTGTTGCAAGAATGGGTGCAAGAGCCAAGATGGACATTCCAGTTTATGAGGGAAATCTGGATGTAGAAGAGCTTCTAGACTGGATTAGAGCTCTGGACACGTATTTTGACTATGAAGATGTCGAAGAAGACAAGAAGGTCAAACATGTTGTTACGAGATTAAAGGGACGTGCAACATTATGGTGGGATGAGCTACAAGTTGATAGACGCTGCCAAGGCAAGAAGAAGATCAAGAGTTGGGATAGGATGATCGCAAAGATGAAGGAGAAATTCATCCCCAAGGATTGTCAAATTACTCTGTTTCGAAGGATGCAGAATTTGAGACAGAAGTTGATGACAGTGAAGGAGTACACTGAAGAGTTCTACAGGCTGAACATCAGAGCAAGTCATCGTGAAAGTAATGATGAAAAGGTTTCCAGGTATATGAATGGCCTGAGATACAAAATTCAGGATGAGATGAGCATGATGACCATCCGAACGGTGGAAGATGCTTATCATATGGCTCTAAAAGCTGAATAGAAGTTGAGCCGAAAACAAGGTCAAAGAGGCCAAGGCAGAAGTCAAGTCAAGGGAAAATCAGTTGTCCAAGATAAAAATCAGAAACCCAAGGAGGAATGGAAGAAACCTCGAACTCAAACTGAGAGAGGTGGAAGCTCATAGCGAGGGAAATATGCTGAACAGAGAGGGCAGCATACCGAATAGAGAAGAGATTATGCTGATAATAATATTTTTCCTCGTACCAGAAGTAGAGGAAGAGGAAGAGGTGGAGTAATAACATGCTTCACATGCGGAAAGGCTAGACACAAGTCTTATGAATGTCCAGATAAAAAGAGGGAAGGTGGAGAGGGTCACATTGCCGAAGTTCAAAGGCAGAATGTTGAGGCAGAGGATGCTGAAGGCGAAAGATCGTTGATGATGCGAAAAGCTCTTTTAACACCAGAGAAGGAGGTGGAGAGTTCAGTCCAAAGAAACATACTTTTTCGAACTGCATGCAAGACCAAGGACAGGGTATGCAAGGTCATTGTGGACAGTGGTAGCACAAATAATCTCGTTTCTACAGAGAT
>JASDQU010305658.1:34819-46580 GCA_032191745.1 Picea mariana | reverse complement strand
GTGAGTCATCATATTGATCTCATACCAGGATCCAGTTTGCCAAACAAAGCCGCGTACAGATTGACGCTGCAGGAGAATGAAGAGGTCAAAAGACAAGTTCAGGATTTGTTGGACAAAGGTTTGGTCAGGGAAAGCTTGATTCCATGTGTTGTTCCAACAGTACTCGGTTCGAAGAAAGATGGAGGCTGAAGGATGTGTATTGACTCGAGGGCGATTAAAAAAATAACCATCAGGTACATATTTCCATTGCCAAGGATGGATGATCTGATGGATTGCTTGAGTGAAGCAAAATATTTTTTGAAGATTGATTTGAAAAGCGGTTATCATCAAATCTGCATGAGAGAAGGTGATGAGTGGAAGACAACCTTCAAGACAAATGAAGGGTTGTATGAATGGCTTGTTATGCCGTTTGGCTTAACGAACGTGCCAAGTACTTTCAAGAGGTTGATGAATGAAGTCCTAAGGGAGTTCATCGGGAAATTTGTTATTGTATATCTGGATGACATACTAATTTTCAGTAAAACAGTGGCAAAGCATCTGAAACATTTGGCTACAGTGATGCAGAGGCTACAGCAGGAGAAGCTACTGATAAACATGAAGAAGTCCTCATTCATGAAGATGGAGCTCATTTATCTGGGGTTTGTTATTTCTACAGATAAATTGAGGATGGATCCAGATAAAGTGGAAGTGATTAAGAATTGGCCATCACCGAAGAGTATATTTGAGGTGAGAAGTTTTCATGGATTGTCTAGTTTCTACCGGAAGTTCATCAGAAATTTCAATGGAATTAGTGCACCGATGATGGATACAGTGAAGAAGAGACATAAATCTTTTCACTAGACAGAGGAGGCTGAGATAAGTTTTAATTTTTGAATAGGAAAATCACGGAACAACCAATTCTGGTGTTGTCGGATTTCCAAAAGACATTTCAAGTGAAATGCGATGCAAGTGGATTTGCAATAGGGGCAGTCTTGAGTCAGGAAGATAGACTGATAGCGTACTTCAACGAGAAGCTGAATGAAGCGAAAGTGAAATACTCCACTTATGACAAGGAGTTTTATGCTATCATACAGTCATTGAAGAAATGGAGACATTACTTGATCCCGAAGGAGTTTGTCTTATACAATGACAATCATGCATTGTAGTTTGTGACTCAATAGGAGAAGTTGAATCAAAGACATGTAAAATGGGTAGAATATATGAAAAATTTCACTTTTGTGATTAAACATATTTCTGGTACTGCTAACAAAGTTGTTGATGCTTTGAGCAGGAAATGTATGTTATTGCAGGAGTTCAGGGTCAAAACGTTGGGTTTTGATGATCTCGGGGAGATGTATCAAGCTAATCCAAATATTAAAGAGGCGTACGAAGCAACTGAGAATCCAATTCTCAGAGACAGAATCCAATGGGAAGAATACATGATCCAGGAAGGATTATTGTTTAAAGGTAATCAACTTTGTATTCCAAAATGCTCCATGAGGGAGAATTTGTTGAAGGAGAAACACAGTGGAGGATTGGCCGGACATTTTGGTCACGACAAGACGTTTGCAAAGTTGAATGAGTCATATTTTTGGTCGGGAATGCGAGCAGAATTTAAAAGATCTATGGACAAATGCAGAATTTGCCAGCATTCGAAGGGAAAGAAGCAGAATGCAGGTTTTTATCAACCATTACCCATACCTGAGAAGCCGTGGGATGCAGTCAGCATGGATTTNAACCAGTGACGCAACTCAAATTGCGAATATGTTTTTCAAAGAAGTCATTCGACTTCACGGCTTGCCAAAGAGCATAGTTTCGGATCGAGACACTAAGTTCATAGGATACTTTTGGAGGACCTTATGGAAGAAGCTGGGAACGAACTTATCGTTTAGTTCAGCTTATCATCGCCAGACGGATGGACAGACAGAAGTGGTAAACAGAATTCTGGGAGACTTGCTGAGAAGCCTGGTGACAGAACACCACAGCCAGTGGGACAACATATTACCACAGGCGGAATTTTCTTATAACGAATCAGTTAACAAAAGCATAGGGCAGAGTCCATTTCATATTGTCTATGGCATGCAACCGAGAGGAATTTCTAAATTGAGAGATTCAGAGAAGACTACAATTAGGAGCACTAGTGCAGAAAATTTTGCAGAGGTGATGAAGGAACTTCACAGCCAGGTGAAGGAACGATTGCAGAGTTCGAGCCAGGAATATAAGCGCAGAGAAGATAAACATAGGAGACAACTTCAATTTGAGGTTGGTGATTTGATCCTCGCACATTTGAGAAAAGAAAGGTTCCCGAGAGGAACATATAATAAACTAAAGATGAAGAAAATCGGACCATGTAAGGTCTTGAAGAAATTTGGGGCAAATGCTTATGAGATTGAATTACCCGATGGGATCGGAATTTCTCCGATATTCAATATCCCGGATTTGTACCCATATAAAGCTGAGGAAGCAGAAGCAGGAAATAAACAGCCAAAGGTCCAGTGGGAAAAACAGATGCCAGTTGCAGAAAAGTCACAGATGGAGAGCATACTGGACAAAAGGGTCGACAAGAAGACCAGGTGAAAGAAATACTTTGAATATTTGGTCAAGTGGAAGGGCCATCCAGTTGAATATGCCAGCTGGGAGAACGAAGCAGAGATCCAGAGGCGTGGACACACTGTACGTGAGCTCATGGACAGGAGCCCATGAAAATTTTCAAGTGAGGGAGTATGATGCAGGAGCATCTCAAGCGAGCCAGCACGAAGGTAAAAGACAGTTGGAAGAACGCCCAACACAAATTTTGAAAATATCTTAAAACATTAATGAAACCATCAAGTGGAGGCACACTTGTATAATGTAAAAGGACCTTCAGCGATCCCCTCTCATCCATAGTAGGTAGAAGGCATTTATGATAGTTAATGCAAGTAGGTAGAATTGAGTTCCTAGATTAGATAGTTTTAGGAGCGGAGGGAAAACGGATATAGACACCCTCATTGTATTATTGTAGGAGATTGAAGAACATTACCAAGAAAAGAAGAGCATACGGAGCTGGAACAAAGAAACTGTGTTTGAAAAACACCCATGTATAGAGATTTGAATTAATAGAAGAAGTCTTAATTCAGATTCATGGCATTGTATTTGTTTCTTGTATGTGTATGCTAAATGGTATGTTCATGGCTTTTACTCTTTCTGTCATGCAATTGATTTTATGCTATGTATGAATGATTTCTTGTTGAATGTTTGAAATCTGAGAGGAAGGGGTAAATGAATGAGTTTCAATTGTTTCTCTATCTGAGCAAGAGTTCCTGCAAGGAGTGCAGGTTGAATTGTCCGAAATGAGTGCGTTGACAAAGGATTCAGAGGTTTGTCTCTGAAAGCTCAGATAGGGTAGCTTTTGTTCTCATTCACACAGAAGCGCATTTAGGCACAGGAGCCGTGTAAGGTGTGCACAGACCGGTTATAATTTCAGGTCTTGTAACCTGAATGAAGTATTGAGAGATTGTTGCTGCAGGGTGTGCGCAGAGTCGAAAGGAATTTAACATTTGGAGGTGTTTGAAGGTCTGCCGCAAGGAGTGTGTGCAGGAGTCTTTTTCAAGACTCGGAGTTGGAGAAATCTCAGGAAGGATAAAACCTTCAAAACCGTCGAAGGAAGCACAGGAAGTTGTGCAGTGGACAGAGAGAAGGCGTTGCAAGTTGCGTCACAGGCAGTTAAGTACCGTGGAAAACCACTTGCTAAAAAGTTGCAAGGGTCCTTGTGAAGGGAAGAGAGGGATGGTCGAAATTCTCTGTGGAGAATTCACGAAGTCCCGTGAGCTGTCAGATCTCATGGAGGAGCAGGGGAGTTATGGCTAGTATTCCCAAAGGTTTAAGCTCAGGAGAGGCAGAACCGTAGATTCAAGCCAACAGAAGTCGTTGGATTTACACATGAATTTCTAATTCGGGGTTTCGTAGATTGAATTCCTGTAATCCTTGCAACAGGGCTCGTGAAATCACGAAACGCGAAGTCCCGAAGGGATGAAAGGATTGTGTGGGCCATAGGAATCAACAGGGCAGACAGGTGGCACACTATCGACACGAAAGTCAAATTTCGTTGACCATTTCGGGGTTTCGTGGGGTGAAGTCCCGAAACCTTTGCATCAGGAATCGTGAAATCGCAAAGTCCAAAGTCCCGATGGAGTGAAAGGTCGTTGAAAGGTCAACCTTGTGACCACATCGGAGTTTCGTTAAATCGGGTTTCGGAAGTCAAGGGGAAGAGTTGCTTGACATCGCAACTCCCGAAATCGCGATAAGAAGAAATCCGAACTTGGCAAGGGAAAGGGTCAAGTGTTGATTGTTTCAGGTTTTGGAGATTGAGAGACAAGGCGCTTGACCACCGGATTCACGAAAGTGCGAAGTCCGATCTCCCAAAGTACAAGGGGGAATTTCTCGAAGTTAATTGTGGGTGCAGATTTCCCGAAAGGGAAATAGAGGAGCCATTTCCGAGAGCTCTTCGGGCTAGTGTAAGGGGAAAGATCCTGTGTGCATGGACTTTTGACCTGCAGGTTGGGAGGCGCGCGTGCATTAGGTAAGCCTTGCAATGTTTCTCATTTTAGAATTTTTGGATGTGTTGCATTTGTGCATGTACCTGGAGAAATGAGGAGGAAGTTGGATGACAGAAGCGAGAGATGTATCTTTGTTGGATACAGTGAAGAGTCTAGGGCATATAAACTCTACAATCCCATCACCCAGAATATGTAATCAACAAAGATGTTCAATTTAAAGAATATGAAGCCTAGGATGGAAGTATTGACAAATCAATTTTAGAGGGAGCTGTGTTACCCCATGAAGATGATGATGGAGCTGAGAAGGCTGAAGGAGATGGACAAATGGTTCCACATGCACATACACCTGCAGCAAGAATACCAACAAGGAAAGCACCATATTTCAGTCCATCTCAATTTAGAATGCCAAGAGCTCATGAGCGTAGTAAGCCATCTGGACATGGTGGACATCAAACAGATTCACAGGTAAGTAGTGAATCAAATCCCACTTTAGCTTCATTAAGAAATAGATTTAAAGGACAGAAGACTAGAAGCTTAAGAGAATTATATGATTAGAATGAAGAAGTAGATCAAAATTCAAATTTTGCATTAATGGCATGTGATCCTGTAATTTTTGATGAAGCTGCTAAAGAGGATGTTTGGATAAAAGCAATGGATGAGGAGATCGATTCCATTGAAAGAAATAACACTTGGGATCTTGTTGATTTACCTGAAGGTAAGAAGAGTATTGGTGTTAAGTGGGTTTTTAAGACTAAGTTGAATACAGAAGGTGAAATTGAGAAGTACAAGGCAAGACTTGTAGCTTAGGGGTTTAGTCAGAAACCCAACATTGATTACAATGAAACCTTTGCTTCTGTAGCAAGGATTGACACAGTAAGGATGGTATTAGCTATTGCAGCTCATAATAGATGGATAATGCATCAGATGGACGTCAAATCTCCATTCTTGAATGGATATATGGAAGAAGAAGTTTATGTAAGACAACCTTTGGTTTATGAGATTGATAAGCATAGAGATAAAGTTTACAAGTTAAGGAAGGATTTATATGGATTGAAGCAGGCATCCAGAGTTTGGCATAGCAGAATTAATGAGTACATGATTAGTGTTGGATTCAGCAGAAGTCCAAGTGAACCAACTCTACATACAAAGGTAAACCAGAATGGTAAAATTTTGATTGTTTGTTTGTATGTTGATGATCTGATTTTTACTAGAGATCTATCTGTAGATGATTTTAAGAATGCCATGAAAACAGAGTTTGAGATCATTGATTTAGGATTGATGAAATGTTTTCTTGGAATTGAAGTGGATCAATCTGATGATGGCATTTTCATTTGTCAAACTAATTATGCAATTGAAGTGTTGAAAAGGTTTAGAATGTTGAATTGCAAGCCAGCTGCAACACCAATGGCAACTGGTATTAAACTGAGCAAGTATGATAAAGGATCATATGTTGATCCAAATCTGTATAAGAGGATGGTTGGAAGCCTTATGTACTTAAAAACAACTAGACCTGATATTATGTTTGTTGTAAGTTTGATTTCTAAGTTCATGGAGACTCCAAAGAGTACTCATTGGCAAGCAGGAAAGAGGATCCTGAGATATGTTGATGGAACAACTGACTTTGGTATTCGATACACATCAAACTTGAACTTTGAGCTGATCGGATATACTGATAGTGATTTTGCAAGTTCCATTGCTGACAGGAAAAGAACATCTAGGTATGTGTTCAGACTTGGATATGGAGCAGTGGAACGGGCATCAAAGAAACATCCCATTGTGACTCTATCTTCTACTGAAGCAGAGTATGTTGCAACAACTGCAGTTGCATGTCATGCTGTGTGGATGAGAAGGGTCTTAGAAGAATTATTGCATGAGAAGAATGATGCAACCCAAATTGTCTGTGACAATAAGTCTACCATTGCACTGTCAAAGAATCATGTTTTTCATAAATAGAGTAAGCATATTGATACAAGGTATCATTTCATTCGAGAGCTGGTAAATGGCAAAGAAATTTATGTTCAGTTTTGTCGATCTGAAGAACAATTTGCAGACATATTCACAAAGCCTTAGGGAGATGAACTGTTTAAAATTCACAGAAGTAATATTGGGGTCTGCAAGCTGTAATGCATTGTTTACACCAATTTTTTTTACATAATTTTAGTTTGTTTTTTGTTCTGAAATGATTAAGAGGGAGTATGTAAGTATGTAATCATTTCACCACCTGTGAAAATGGTGAATCGGTGGTCGTCTTGACCTTTCAAGACTCGAGGATTAAACCACCGATTACATTTTTGTTTTACATAATTTAAACGGTGGTCGCCTTAACCTTTGTAGGCCACAAAACACCATCACCGCCTTGATTAAAATCTCTTAGGAGATTGAAGGGGCAATTTTCTGCGTTTAAATACTAGAGTCGAAATTGTAACAACATTTTGAAGATAATTTGCTATTTGTATTAATTTGTTGTTTATATTCGAAGATGTTCTCACTGTTTACACTCTGTTTTTACTAAGTTTGTAAACTTATATGATTTCTTGATTTCAATTTGATTTAACGCAGTAACGCATCAATTATTTGATTTTACCGATTCCAAGTGTAGCTAACTCAGTAACTACGAACCCAAAGTTGTGGGCCCAAATCTTGATCGCATTTCACATTTCAGGTGTAGTTGTTTTGTTTTTAGGTTGGGTATTAGTAAATGCCGAACCCCGAATTCAAACAAGCCTCGTTTCGCATTTAGGCAATAATTGTTTTATTTTTTTTGTTAGGTGTTCGTAAGTGCCAAAACCATTTCGCGATTCGTCAAACCCCGAACCCCGAACTCCAACTTGCCTGCGCGCACAGCCTCTTTGCATTTCGCAAATCCGCAAATATCATTACGAATTGGTTTTGTGTCCAGCATTTGTAATCGCCTAAACCAGATCCTTGATTGACCTCTGTTTTCTCACAGCTTCTATATGAAAAATGCAGCTGTAATTTATTTTGTCATTTCTTTTAGGGATTTTAGGGAGTGTTGGTTTAAGAATATGCTTCTATATGAAAAAAAATGTTGCTGTAATGTATTTTGTCATTTCTTTTAGGGTTTTTAGGGATTGTTGGTTTAAGAATATGCTTCTAAGAGATGCCTTTTAGCCTTTAAGAAATTTTGCATCCGTGTAGCTTACTTGTCTGTAGTAGACCAAACTATTATGGTGTCTCTGCAAAAAGTTTTCCTTTGGATAATATGGAAATGTGGAAACGTCTCTATGAAACCAAACTGAAAGTGATTAGCTTTCTGCAATTCGCAAACACCTGAGTAACTAACTAGGTCTTTGATTCTTCTTACAACACCGCGGACAGCTCAAGTACTCTTATTACACATAGTACTGAACAACTTGGAGAGATTATGAAGCCAACAGTGAATTCTGAGCATTCAACATAATGAACTTCATTGAAGCTAAGCAAGAGAAATTGTATGTCACAAGACCCAAATGACAGGTTTCGGTTTATGTTAAAAGAATTTTGGGAAAGTCTGCTCAATGCGTCATGTTTTGTGGAATATCTACAGTTTACTCAGTCACTGAAATGGCTTGCATTCTGCTTAGTGGGATTTCTTCTGTTATCTCAAGTGATGAAACGGATGAAGAGAGGGCATTTTTGTTTTCATCTGCAACGGGCACATGTTGATGATTCCAGAAGGAGAAGCTTCCTCTGGACAACGTACTGGTGCTAACAGGACTCGTTCCATGAGCGGAAGGGGTAGAACATGGACTGTTGCTAGTTGTGAAACCAGGGGTAGAACATGGACTGTTGCTTGTTCTTGAACCCTCCTTTTGGTTGACGTATTTCAAGAACAATTTCAGATCCCTAGATAAGGGCTTTAAAGACTTCCCGACCGATTCATCTCCCATCTCACCGTGGCGCTCAACATTAGGATCTCTCTTTAAATAGTAGAGAAGCCGAAAAATGCACATAATTATAGCTATCAATGATGCCCCTCCCGTGATTGCATAGAGACCCCAGAAAATCTCAATGCTCAACCTATTGGAATTTACATTTGCTCCGGAATCCGTGCAGGCAGTGCTACTAAACCACTTGTTTTCAATTTTTTGCATTTCTTTGTCCTCTGAAAGAGACAGAACAGCCTTGGAAATGTCAGACACAAGGGGAGAACCCTTGGGAAATACCTGTGCAAAGGACCCGGGTCAGATATTGGCCATGGAAGAAGCGAAATGCAATGTTGTTTGGAAAAATGGTTGAGGATTTGAAGGAACTTACAAAGCCGAAGCCTCCAGTCCTGTAGATAGGTCCAACCATTGTATACCCGCATTGAGAAGCTAGAAAAATGTGAACATTAGGAATCTTGTCGAAAATAGCAGCCACCCCGTTCTTTGGGCCCCTTGAGAGAGCCTCTCCAGCTGCCTTTGGTGTTGAATATTTTTGAAGATTTTCTTTGGCGATGCCAAACGGCGGATCCTGCAGAATTTCACCTATGAAAGACCCTTCATGATACCCTACTGTTACTCCACTAGCGCGGAGAGATCCCACATCTTCAACAGTAGGTTCTAGTTGTTGCACTGTGAGAATAGATGTCAAACTGGTCGTATAGCTGGATTTCAAAATTAGAACTACAAATAGCCATATTATAATCACCATTCGAGACAAACTGCTCACTAACTTCTCCCCTGCAGTACAGTACAACAGTGAGGAGGCAAAACATTCAAATGGATCATTGTACAACAGTAAGGAGGCAAAACATTCAAACGGATCAACAATAAATGGTGAGAGAGCATTCTAATTCGAAGAAGAATCGCTTACCGTGTGTGAAATACAGCGTCGAGAACGAAAACCTGGAA
The DNA here is from genome assembly GCA_032191745.1 of Picea mariana. Classification (NCBI taxonomy): domain Eukaryota; kingdom Viridiplantae; phylum Streptophyta; class Pinopsida; order Pinales; family Pinaceae; genus Picea; species Picea mariana. The sequence goes on along the minus strand of JASDQU010305658.1, from coordinate 37,231 downwards.
TAGCAGGGCAAAAGTAAAAGTTAAAAGACAGGGTTGTTCGATAATTCAAGCATCACTAAAAGAAATAAAACAGTTTACAGATATAAGAATACAGAGTAAAATACCAGAGCAGAGACACCACTTGATCTTTGGGCCTTCCTCTAAAATCGGGATTTATTCTATGCTCGAGTAGCCATATAACAATTCCTGTGCATACAAAGAATACACCTGTTGTGCGCCACAGGGCTGGAGTAAAAGGCAGCATGAATGCCCAAGTGTAAAGCGCTTCCTTTGTTTTGGTTGGTACAACCATCACAAAACCTGAATCTGTTACGGTTGTGTGAAATCGACAAACCTATTCCTATTTGGTTAAATTTTAGTGTCGCCCACTACTGCATCAAATTCCTGCCAAGGAAACTCGAAATCAGCAATGACAAGAGTTGAATCATACTAATAACAAGAATTGACATTGCAATCCAACGAAGCATCAAAGAACGGACCTTGCGGTAGACTTTTTGGACAAGATCGTTATAAGACTGTGTATGGTTTCGGCCCTCTTCCGCGTAAGGAATGAGATCATATGGTAATGCATAGTCAAGTCGACTCAGAACAGCATCAAACGCATCTATACAAAAACCAATGACACTGCTTTCGTTGCGACTTTTGTAGAATTTGTTGATGTATAAGTTTACTTAGGTTAGGTAGGTCATCTCATCCTTTTTTGGTTGTTTATGGATAATCACCATATGCTTCTTTGACTTATCCCATCCCTCTACTTGTCTCATTACTTCATGAGACAGTTATCCATCTACCTTCATCAATGTTGTCTCCTCTCAGCCTATTATAAATAGAGGAGCTCTTCAATGTAATCATCAAGCAGTTTTAATAGATCATTCTCTCCTTTGTAGAAGGTTGTTGGTCTTTACAGTTATCTTGTTGTGCCTGTGATATTGTATTTTCTCAATATCTACTTGGTATCAGAGCTAAACTGCAAACCCCTTCTCATTTTTTATGATAGATGCAGTAAGCCATCGGTGGTCTTCTCGTGTGGATGCTCCGCGGAGTTAAAGTCTGAGTTTTTTTTCTCTCTACTTACCTGCCTGTCAATCTACGTTGGTTTCTGACTTGATCGTTGGTTTCTGTCTTTGATGGAACCCTCCACAATAGTCCAGCACTCACGCAGCTCATCTGGAAATACGCCCAGCACGTGCCCTTGGTGAGAATCTATCCGCAACGTGCCTTGCTGGCTTAGCTCGACCATCAACTCGCCCAGACAGTCCTTCCATACGCTTAGCTCGCCCAATTTTCCCAACACTGGCCCAGCTCATCCAGAGACATGCCCAGCTCGCCCAGCGCATCCAACAAAGCATCCAACTTTCGCCCTCGGTGAAAATCAATGCCTGGTTTGTTTTGTGTTTGAGCAGATCTGTAATTTTATGAAAATTTTGGGGTTTACTCTTCAATGCTTTTTTATGGTTGCCATTGATTTGGCTGCTCCGTTTCGCTACTCCAGCAGTTGAACTCGACGGTGACCGAGAGCTCTCATCTTGGCAATGAAATCAGACTTGAGAACAGCCCAAAATTCTCTTCCATCAACATTGCAAGCGGCACGGCCACTTTCCCTTTGTCAAGATCCCAAAGCATTGTAACCCCTTCTTTGCCACTACGGGTGCAAAGTAAGTCGACGGACGTCAAGGACGATAGACGGTGGTCTGGGATTGTTTTCATTAATTCCATTTTTTTCCTACTTTATATCTTCATTACTCTATGTTTTCCATCTGGAGATACCGTGGAGACCGTGTTACATGTGCCTTAGCTCTTTGATTACGTGTTACATGTGCCTTAGCCTTTTTTTAAAAAATATGTACTGGTATTTAAAAAAAAATTGTAAAGTAGTTCTTTTGGAACTCTATGATTTAAGGCTTAGCTCCAAACCTTTCTATTGTAAACAGATTACATAGACAGAAATCTGTGTTTTCTTTGTATTATCTATTGTAAATGGAAGAGTTAAGGATTGTTGAGCTCTTAACTCCCCATAATTATCATACATGGAAACTTAAGATGCAACAGTTGTTGCAATCAAAAGGGCTCTGGCAGATGTTGGTCGAGGCTCAACCTGTGTTCACTAAGGAAATCGAGAGGTTCGCCTATCAAAATAAACTTGATGAAGCCATGGGCCTCATTGGTTTACATGTGTCGAATAGCTTGTTGTTCCACATAGTTGATTGTAAAACTCCGAAAGCAAGTTGGGACAAGTTGGATTCCTTATTTGGAAAAATCAATGAATTTTGAGCCCTACAATTGGAAGAGGAGTTGTCATCACTAGTACCGGATGAGCATGCATCCGTTGAAGACTATCTCACCAAATTTAGGGCACTAGTGGCTCAGCTAAAAGGGTGCGGAAAAACTAAATTAGATAAAGAGTGCATCTTC
>JASDQU010305657.1:69158-88917 GCA_032191745.1 Picea mariana | reverse complement strand
AGAACATAATACACCAATATTTACATGGAAACCCAAATGAGATAAAACCACATAATGCTTTCTTATATACATCAATAATTCAATATACGAAGCAACAACTTCTAAATCCTATAGATCTAACTGGAAGGAGGCTCCAACCCCTTATTATTAGGCTCCAACCTCTTGGCAGCCATTTCACATTTTTATCCTATCTTTATAAGCTGCCTACACAAGTGTTTTGGAACCTTGATTCTCATCACAATCTTTTTAAAAAAACAACACTTTTATCTTGCGCATTTTCACACCTGCCTTTTGTTCTCGTTTTCACGACTGCAAGCGTGAAAACTTTGATTTTGAAGTCACATCAATGACATTAAAATCATCACTGGATTATTATGGTTACTCTTGTCTATATGTTCATTGCATTTCCAATTCAATTATGGTCACTCAGTTGGCAAGATACCAAAACCTTTACTCATTTGGCATTTTTTTGCTAATATGACTTCATTTTTATAAGACTGTGATGATATTCTAATGATTGTGATTGAGTCCTTGATTCAATGGTGGTTGATGTTCTATTGCTTTTATTCGACTTCAATGGTTTCATAACAACGCATTAACATAGTGATCAAACCCATAGTGCAATGATTTCCTACAAAGCATAAGCTTTATTCAAATCTTTGGTGCTAAATTCGAAATATGGTTTTGTGTTAAATCGTGCAAATACTATTGCTTGTACAAATATTTGAGTCGACTCATCATAGTTTTCAATGGTTGTTTTATTGGCATTGTTTTTAACATATACCAACAGTGATTCGAATCACCATATGCGCCGTCGATTGTGCATTTGGATATGACTGTTTAGCATGGGTTGATTTCCTTCCACCACCCTCACACACTTAGGCATTAATGCCCGCCTCCTATCCCGGGTTACCTCTGTTAGTTTTGGGAAATCCCTGAGCTTTCAATCCTGTGTATACCCTGTCCAAACCCTTGTCCCTTTACCTGACTCATTATGTGCTCTCTCCTATGGCACCTGTGGTGCGCATAGAACCTAATGGCAGCCAAACACTCTTGCTATTCGACAATGCCCGTGAGGATTTGGAAAATAGTGGTTGGTTAGTTTTTATCCAGAGATTTGAGGGTTTCAACCTTTCGGTAGACCAACAGTTCGCCCTCACCTTTGACGGATGCAGGGATAGGGTCATAGATATCCAACTCGAGCTAAATGAGGAATTCCTCAGCTCAGCTACATGCTTACCAGTTAAAGGGCAGAGGTGGTTTAAGAACTCAAAAGTAGACGAGGTGTCGTGGCCACTCTTATTCAAATCGAGGAAGATTGTTAGCTATGATAGAGGTATGCCTGTCATTGCCCTCAAACCCAGGTGGCATGATCTGTTGGCAATTGTTAAGCAGTTTGTGACCTGCGAAGGTCATTACGGTTTGGTATTTATTTATCATCTCAGGTTACTTATGAATTTTATAGATTACCCTCTGAACATGCCGCACTATCTCCTATGCAGCCTATACAAGATGTCCAAACGATTCAAGCATGAGAAGGATGATAGTAGCCTTTTCCATCACTGCTTGATCAAAATCATTGTCGTCCACCATTTGAAGCTTAGTGGTGACTGTTGGCAAGCCTTGCTATCAAAGAATGGCTTTGCCACCCCCGAGTGTGTCCAAGTAGACAAGGTAGTGATCACTGAAACCCTGCTTGGACTTGCCATGCCACCTCCTACCCTTCTACCCCTTGTCGAATCCTCGAATTGCCCCAACATTGAACTACCTGATACCATGGCCGACCTGTGTGCTAAAGACAATACTAAGGCTGTCAAAAGGCCTATAACGAAGAAAGGAAAAGGTGTTACTGGTGTCAATAGTAAGGGAAAGAAAAATGCACAATGGATATCCATATGTGCTAGGAACAAACCCAAACAAAACATTGGCTAGAAGCCAATAGTCTTGAGCGAGGATTCAGAATCTGAGATTGAATGTTTCCTAGCCGAGGAATACCCTTACTCTCATGGCCCTTGCTCAATGGAACCCTATGACTATGTTTCCAACTTACCTTCGTGCCTCAAGAACGACCCTAAATTCCTAGGAATTAAGCTTCACAGTGACACCCCTAGTAACTTGAAAGAACCCTCGCCTGCAATGCCAAGGCCTGATCAATCACCGTGTACTCAATGCAATTCCTGGCTTGAACGTTACTACACGGACGTTCCCTTGTTGAAATATAAGATTAAATCATTAGAGGAACGAGTTACTGTGTTGTCGAAAGAGAACGACAGGCTACAAGCCAACGAGAAGAAGCAAAAGACCACCGGTTCAATTGTCTTCAGAAATGTTGAGGCAACAACGGCCTTTGTCAATTCAAAGTTATCATGATTGAATCATTTTTCTACTGCCCAGGTATGTATTTCAACATCAATTTTGTTTTATGATTTGGTTTGAATTAGTATGACCGATTGGGTTTGCTTTCGATTAGTTATGTTTGTTTTAATAGATTTAGAAACGGTTCTGTTTATTTCGAATTTCTAGCAATGATTTCGTTTTTATTTGAATTGGTATAAAAGATTTCGTTCTGGATTAGAATAAGCTATTTTTGTTTGCATTGAAGATTTGTTTGCTAAAAATCAAACACATCTATGTTTTGATGGATACGATTTTATTGCTTTTTGAATTAGTATAACGATCGTGTTGGCCCTGAGTTAGTTCAATTAAGTTATGTTTGGTTTGATTCAGAAACAATTCTAATGTTTTAATTAGCATAATCTTTTGTGTATGCGATGCATTGATATCAGAGATTGGTTTGATAAATACAATGTAATCTATTGATTCGAAAAAACAACGCTGTTAATTTTGGATTTAAAATCGATTCTGTTAAGTGTTGGATTGACATATTATATCTATATTGAATTCATACCAAAGATTTGTTTGAAATTTGTTTTTGATTGAAATTGATGATTTCGTTGGTTTCAAATTGACTAAATGATTTTGTTTGCTCCGAATTGGTGATAACAAGTGTTTGACAGATTGCATGTTTCCCTGTTACCATTCGGTTAAACACGATTTCTGTCTGTTTCAAATTGGCATAAAGATTTGGTTACTTTTGGCATGAACGATTTTCTTTGTTTTGAATTAGTAATTAAAGATTTGTTTAATAGGTTGAATATATTTTTGTTATCATTTGGATTGATCAAAAACGATTTTGTTTGTAAATAAGACCAGCTACAGAATCGTGAGATTCTGTAGCTAGTCTTAAAATTTAGATTTTTGTTAATTTTACACATAAAACATTATCTAAACTTGTGTATTCTTGTCCACTTTTAGGTGCATACGAATTTCAATGGAAAATTGGGCATGTTGTGGCAGTTTAGGACATGCCTTTTGTGATATAGTTTTGTTTTAAGTTATTAGTCATAGGCATGAATAGAGACTTGGGAGATTGTTCCCAGTTTTTTTGTAAACTATTTTTGATAATTCCCACAGGGATGTTTTACCCTGTGGCCTTTATATACTCATTTATTTTTGTAATGAACCCATCACTGTTGGGAGAACAAGACTATGGATTTATGATGATACAGACTTGAATGGAAGTCGATCTTTTGTAACAGCTTTATCTTTCAATTTATCATACTTTCGTTCAGGTTTTGTGCATTCTAATTTGTGATTAAGTCATTGACTACTTTAGATATCAATAATTATTACAGGTTAATGCGCTGTGATTTAAATTCTGTCCATGTCTTATGTATCTCAGTTTTAGCACAACAATTACTCTGTTTCAATTTAATGAATAAAGGTTTATCTTCTTCGTTAATTGAACTGTTCTGTACAAATCTTTGCATAGGGATTTATCTAACTGCGATGATTTGTAAATTATAAGATTGTTGTTGTTTTTTATGTCTTGTTTGTCCTGTCATTCATATTCAAAGAGCACTACCGCTTCCTATTTATAAGAAGCTTGTGAAAAATCTGGTGCGGGTTTCCTCCCATCGAACAGCTGAATCAGATATGTTACACGGGACAAATTGGAAAGCGTTATTACAGGTTAGTTTATTTGTGTTATTTAAGTAGTTTAGATAGATATATATAGTTCAGATTTATAGTTAGGATTATTATTTTAATTGCTCGGCTTAGATAGTTTTCATTTTATTTCTTTCTCATAAAATTATAAAAATAAAAAACAATAGTTTTGCTGTCATAGGACAGTTTACAAATGATTTTTGCAGGTTTTCATTTAAAATCTGTAATCTGTAAATATCGTACATTTGTGATTAAGATTTAATTGTGTTGATAGATGGACATTTAATTAAGTAGAATTATTGTTTTGTGATATCAGTTAGTAAATTGTATGTATTTGTTTTAGATTTGTATATAGTTTTACCATAGTTGCTTTTCCCACTTAGATTAGTTTTTCTTAGTTTAGTTTTTCTTTCATTTTTCCTAGGACTTAGATGGGCCAACGGAGCCGCTAAACCCATTGGGGTGGATCATCCCAAACGGCTTGGGTTATTTAGACAACCCCAGACCGGATCCACTCCTCCAGTTGACGAGCATTCATTTCCGCCCGTCAACAAATGGCGCTAGAAGGAGGGCCAACTGACAAGCTGGCCTTGTAGGAGCCTTTATTTTAAATATATTCAATTTCCCCATGGCTCCCCAAATCACTGTGTTGGAACATGGTTTCAACTTATCATTACCCGATTTTCCCAACGAGAGTCTCTCACTTGTCCGAACTCACCTTTGATGGTGAAGGGAATATATTTGCTAAAGACCACCTTAACAAGTTTTCGTGCAAATGCATCAAACATGACATCTCAAATTTAAGAGTTTTATGCAGACTTTTCACTTTTACTTTTAGAGGTCGAATCAAACATTGGTTTGAATCCTTTCCATCATGTCCCATTTTTGATTGGTTTCAATTTGTAGATGATTTTCTAGATGCTTTTTAAATTTATGATTTTGATCAATTATGTGAAGAATTTCATACTTCGCTAATCAACGACAATTCATCTTCAGAATACTTTTTGACAAGATTCTATCATATCCTTTGTAAATTTAATTTCGATGACATGTCATTGGCATTAAATCTCTTCTATGATGGTTCCATCCTTTCCATTCAATCATGTTCAATCATGAACGAAGAACTAATTGAAAATCCTATCACTCAACTACAAGAACAATTCTCTTCGCAAGAAGAGAAGAATTCTTCCGATAATGTTGAACAAGCTAGGGAGGTAGAATCTATTGACCAGGTCCTTATTGACAACCAAATTGGTTTTTCCTTTGAATCATTGTATTTTCAGTCTTCGAACAATATGGAAGAAGATTCATTTCTGGCTCAAGATGAATATCCTCATTCTTTTGACTCATGCTCTAATCAACATTTGAAATCAGTCATTGAAGAACACTTAAGTAACGAAAATAATCTTGAATGTTCTATTACTCCTATGAAACTGATTAGAGAAGAAGTTACGCAACTAGAAGAAGAAACTTTAAACCTTCATCCTCAAAATGCACTTTGTTCACAGGAAAGACTAGATGTTGGCCACATAAATTTTGAATTATCTATCACACAAAAGGCAAATCCAGATGATCATATTATGTTGAGGTATTCGTCACCAAAACAGAGTAAGGGTTTAAAAGAAGGTGAAGAAAATTGTCTTGAGAATACCATTGTTGAGTATCATAGTTCAAGAGATTCTTTTCATCTGCTTATTTCTGATTCCTTTTATTCTTTATATCATGATCTATTCTTAGATTCTTGTGGACTTGACATCTTACCTACAACATCCTACTTCTTTCCACCATAATGATATCCTTTCGATGTGCTAAATTGTGTTGAAATTAATTCCGAGCATAACATTGATAAAACCGGATTTGACGCTTGTTCACTTTCATCACTCATATGGGAAGAGGACATGTTGCGAGATGATTTTACACAGTTTCTTGTTGAAAAGGACAATGCATTACATCTTATGGAAATCAAACATTCTAAGTTGCATATTCGTTCTTTAATTAGCTCGAATCTTAATTTTTATGCTTCACATTTTGAAATGATCAATCTCATCGAAGGAAACATTCAAACCAATGATCTAATTGATTGCACGAATCCTCATATGGTGAGTTTCCCAGTGATATATTCGTTTCATCAAAGTCATGGTTTGCATTCTCATTTTTGTGACAAGATCTTAGGATGGCTTGAATATTCTTATATAACAAAATTTCATAATGAAGATAAAGTTGTGCTTTCTTTCTTTTTACCTAAGTATCTTGGAAGTAGGCGTGACATATTTCTTTTAGATCCTCCATGTGAATAAATTAATGAACACTTAGAGAATGGTCAGGAGGATGGGGCATTTCAGCCTTGGCTGATGGTTATTTAATTTCCTCATAATCTTGACAAGTTTTTCGAACTTACTTACGCTCGCCCATGCCATTATGACCCTTATCACGACGAGATTGCGCAATGGCTAGAGGATTCGTACAACAAGAATATCCAAGGAAATGGTAAGATCATGCTTACTTTGTTTTTAGATGATGATTATGAAGGTAAGTGTGATATGTTTCTGTCATTTTTTGATATACTACCATTCTTATTAATTATGTTTACTTTTGTTTCCGTTGCAGGATTGGAGTCACTTCGATGGTTACATTGGAAGCATGACTTCACTTAGTATTTTTTATTTGTTTAGTAGTTAGAGTAGGTTTAGGAATAGGTTTTCCTTTTAGTTATATTTCTCACTATTTCTCTTTTTAATAATGCATTCATTGAACAGAAGTGGGCGCACCACAAGAACCATAATACGACTATTGTCAGGGAAGTTTCCTTAATCCTTTTCTCTTTACTTCTAGTTGAACATCTATTTTTAAAAAATGCAGTATCATCATGAAAATCTTAAATGGAAAGTAAAGAGATAAACAGATATGAATCAACCCTAACCCAAGGTACCATGAGTAAGACTGCTTTCCCATCAAACAAGATTTTCCTACTTTTCAGTCTCCCAAGGGATTTTGTGGCATGAGGTTTTCAGATGCACCTTCTGTACATATTTGTTTTTTGTTTTTGTTGTTTGGATTTCTTTGCTTTCCAATTTTTCTTCACTGGTGTGTTTTGTTTCCATTTATGCTTATCAGTCTTTCACTTTTGGAAATACACATACCTGCATTATGAACTGTTCAGACAAAGAAAACAAAAAATTCTTTCACTGAAATAACTGCTGAAAATTTGTCTAAACATCTATTATAATATACTTCTGAAATTTACACCTGTGATGAGAAAAGACTATTGTTTGAAAGAAGTTAACTGATTTCGATCTATGAGTAAAGCTTGTCATGATTATCCATTATATTTTTACGCTGTCCCTGTTCCTTAAGGGAATAAATCAGAAGATGTCTCCCTACCTTAGAAGGTTGGTTTTGTAAACAAACCATCTCTGAATCTTAATGGAGGACAGTTTTAAAAAAATTATTTCAAGGTCTGTAAAAATATGTCTAAAATATCATAATTTTCGGTGTCACCCCGCTCAATTATATATCTTTAAAAAATAAAATTACATCATAAAAGAGCTGTGGGAAGTGCTTGTAAACCCACCGGGATGCTGAACAGGTCTGCTGGCAGTGGGTAAATGCATGCATGACACCAAGAAAACTTTGTCGGGGTACTGAACAGGCCCGCTAGCAGCGAAGCAATGTCGGGTATATGAAAATTCGTAAGTATGAAATCTCTTGACCTTAAAATGTCCTTTATTCTGATCTGGAACTTCTTGGCATGATACAGATATCAGAGTGGGTTAAATGGCAACCTTGTCGAGGCTATGAACGCCTACTGGCAATAGTGGCTCTGTCAACAGTATTGGAGATTTTATCTTTAATATCGTGGTTCGCTTGTCTTAAGACTGTTATTGGTTTTCATCATTTAAGCACTGCTGGAATATTTGATTACTGATGATGTTTAAACAATTTTCTGGTTGTTTTTGAGTTAGAATTATTCTCATTATCATAATCTGAATTTGTTCTTTTGGTAGAGATAACTGCTTCTACCAGTGTGTCACCATTGTTGGCAGCCATTTCACATTTTTATTCTATATTTATAAGCTTCCTACACAAGTGTTTTGGAACCCTTGATTCTCATCACAATCTTTTGAATAAAACAACACTTTTATGTTGTGCATTTGCACACCTGCCTTCTGTTCTCGTTTTCATGACTGCAAGCGTGAAAACTTTGATTTCGAAGTCACATCAATGACATTATAATCGTCACTGGATTATTATGGTTACTCTTGTCTATATGTTCATTGCATTTCCAATTCAATTATGGTGACTCAGTTGGCAAGATACCAAAACCTTTACTCATTTGGCATTTTTTTGTTAATATGACTTCATTTTTATAAGACTATGATGATATTCTAATGATTGTGATTGAGTCCTTGATTCAATGGTGGTTGATGTTCTATTGATTTTATTCGACTTCAATGGTTTCATAACAATTCATTAACATAGTGATCAAACCCTTAGTGCAATGATTTCCTACAATGCATAAGCTTTATGGTCAAATCTTTGGTGCTAAATTCGAAATATGGTTTTGTTTTAAATCGTGCAAATACTATTGCTTGTACAAATATTTGAGTTGACTCATCATAGTTTTCAATGGTTGTTTTATTGGCATTGTTTTTAACATATACCAACAATGATTCAAATCACCATATGTGTCGTCGATTGTGCATTTCGATATGACTATTTAGCATGGGTTGATTTCCTTCAACCACCCTCGCACACTTAGGCATTAATGCCCGCCTCTTATCCTGGGTTACCTCTGTTAGTTTTGGGAAATCCCTGAGCTTTCAGTCATGTGTATACCCTATCCAAAACCTTGTCCCTTTACCCAGCTCACTGTGTGCTCTCTCCTATGGCACCTGTGGTGCGCATAGAACCTAATGGAAGCCAAACACTCCTGCTATTCGACAATGCCCGTGAGGATTTGGAAAATAGTGGCTGGTTAGTTTTTATCCAAAGATTTGAGGGTTTCAACCTTTCGGTAGCCCAACAGTTCTCCCTCACCTTCGATGGATGCAGGGCTAGGTTTGAAGATATCCAACTCGAGCTAAATGAGGAATTCCTCAGCTCAGCTATAGGCTTACCAGTTAAAGGTAAGAGTTGGTTTAAGAACTCGAAAGTAGACGAGGTGCCATGGCTTCTCTTATTCACATTGAGGAAGATTGTTAACTGTGATAGAGGTATGCCTGTCATTTCCCTCAAACCCAGGTGGCATGATCTGTTGACAATTGTTAAGCAGTTTGTGACCTGCGAAGGTCGTTACGGTTTGGTATTTCTTTATCATCTCAGGTTACTTATGAATTTTATAGATTACCCTCTGAACATGCCACACTATCTCCTACATAGCTTGTACAAGATCTCCAAATGATTCAAGCATGAGAAGGCTGATAGCAACCTTTTCCATCACCGCTTGATCAAAAACATTGTTGTCCACCATTTGAAGCTTAGTGGTGACTGTTGGCAAGTCTTCCTATCAAGGAATGGCCACCCCCAAGTGTGTCCAAGTGGACAAGGTAGTGATCACTGAAACCCTGCTTGGACTTGCCGTGCCACCTCCTAACCTTCTACCCCCTGTCAAATCCTCGAATTGACCCAACATTGAACTACTCGATACCATGGCCGACCCGTGTGCTAAAGACAATACTAAGGCCGTCAAGAGGCCTGTAAGGAAGAAAGGAAAAGGTGTTACTGGTGTCAACAGTAAGGGAATGAAAAATGCACGATGGATATCCAAATATGTTAGGAACAAACCCAAACAAAACATTGGCCAAAAGCCAATAGTCTTGAGCGAGGATTTAGACTCTGAGATTGAACGTTTCCTAGCTGAGGAATACCCTTACTCTCATGGCCTCTGCTCAATGGAACCCTACGACTATGTTTCCAACTTACCTCCGTCCCTCAAGAACGAACCTAAATTATCAGGAATTAAGCTTCACAGTGGCACCCCTGGTAACTTGAAAGAACCCTCGCCTGCAATGCCAAGGCCCGATCAATCATCATGTACTCAATGCAATTCCTGGCTTGAACGTTACTACACAGACGTTCCCCTATTTCAATCTAAGATTAAATCATTAGAGGAACGAGTTACTGTGTTGTCGAAAGAGAACGATAGGCTACAAGCCAACGAGAAGAAGCAAAAGACCACCGGTTCATTTGTCTTCAGAAATGTTGAGGCAGCAATGGCCTTTGTCAATTCAATGTTATCCTGATCGAATCATTTTTCTACTGCCCAGGTATGTATTTCAACATCAATTTTGTTTTATGAGTTGGTTTGAATTAGTATGATCGATTGGGTTTGCTTTCGATTAGTTCTGTTTGTTTTAATAGATTTAGAAATGGTTCTGTTTATTTCAAATTTCTAGCAATGATTTCGTTTTTATTTGAATTGGTATAAAAGATTTCGTTCTGGATTAGTATAAACTATTTTTGTTTGCATTGAAGATTTGTTTGCTAAAAATCAAACACAGCTATGTTTTGATGGATACGATTTTATTGCTTTTTGAATTAGTATAACAATCGTGTTGGCCCTGAGTTAGTTTGATTAAGTTCTGTTTGGTTTGATCCAGAAATGATTCTAATGTTTGAATTAGCATAATCTTTTGTTTATGCGATGCATTGATATCAGAGATTGGTTTGATAAATACAATGTAATCTATTGATTCGAAAAAACAATGCTGTTAATTTTGGATTTAAAATCGATTATGTTAAGTGTTGGATTGACATATTACATCTATATTGAATTCATACCAAAGATTTGTTTGATATTCGTTTTCAATTGAAATTGATGATTTCATTGGTTTTGAATTGACTAAGTGATTCTGTCTATTCTGAATTGGTGATAACAAGTGTTTGACAGATTGCATGTTTCCCTGTTACCATTCAGTTAAACACGATTTCTGTCTGTTTCAAATTGGCATAAAGATTTGGTTACTTCTGGCATGAACGATTTGCTTTGTTTTGAATTAGTAATTAAATATTTGTTTAATAGGTCGAATATATTTTTGTTATCATTTGGATTGATCAAAAACAATTTTGTTTGTAAATAAGACCAGCTATAGAATCGTGAGATTCTGTAGCTAGTCTTAAAATTTAGATTTTTGTTAATTTTACACATAAAACATTATCTAAACTTGTGTATTCTTGTCCACTTTCAGGTGCATACGAATTTCAATGGAAAATTGGACATGATGTGGCAGTTTAGAACATGCCTTTTGTGATATAGTTTTGTTTTAAGATATTAGTCATAGGCAGGAATAGAGACTTGGGAGATTGTTCCCAGATTTTTTGTAAACTGTTTTTGATAATTCCCACAGGGATGTTTTACCCTGTGGCCTTTATATACTCATTTATTTTTGTAATGAACCCATCACTGTTGGGAGAACAAGACTATGGATTTATGATGATACAGACTTGAATGGAAGTCGATCTTTTGTAACAACTTTAGCTTTCAATTTATCATAGTTTTGTTCAGGTTTTGTGCATTCTAATTTGTGATTAAGTCATTGACTACTTTAGATATCAAGACTTATTATAGGTTAATGCGTTGTGATTTAAATTCTGTCCATGTCTTATGTATCTCATTTTTAGCACAGCAATTACTCTGTTTCAATTTAATGAATAAATGTTTATCTTCTTCGTTAATTGAACTGTTCTGTACAAATCTTTGTGCATGGATTTATCTAACTGCGATGATTTGTAAATTATAAGATTGTTGTTGTTTTTTATGTCTTGTTTGTCCTATCATTCATATTCAAAGAGCACTGCCGCTTCCTGTTTATAAGAAGCTTGTGAAAAATCTGGTGCGGGTTTCCTCCCATCGAACAGCTGAATCAGATACATTACACGGGACAAATTGGAAAGCGTTATTACATGTTAGTTTATTAGTGTTATTTAAGTAGTTTAGATAGATATATATAGTTCAGATTTATAGTTAGGATTATTATTTTAATTGCTCAGCTTAGATAGTTTTCATTTTATTTCTTTCTCATAAAATTATAAAAATAAAGAAACAATAGTTTTACTGTCATAGGACAGTTTACAAATGATTTTTGCAGGTTTATATTTAAAATCTGTAATCTGTAAATATTGTACATTTGTGATTAAGATTTAATTATGTTGATAGTTGAACATTTAATTAAGTAGAATTATTGTTTTGTGATATCAGTTAGTAAATTGTATGTATTTGTTTTAGATTTGTATATAGTTTTACCATAGCTGATTTTCCCACTTAGATTAGTTTTTCTTAGTTTAGTTTTTCTTTCATTTTCCCTAGGACTTAGATCGGCCAACAGAGCCGCTAAACTCGTTGGGGTGGATCATCCCAAACGGCTTGGGTTATTTAGACAACCCCGGACCGTATCCACTCCTCCAGTTGACGAGCGTTCATTTTCGCCCGTCAACACAACCTAAAGGAAACTACAACTCTTTGATTTCTTTGGCTCCAACTAGAATGAGGCTACAACCCCACGAGTTCTTTGGATCCAATAGGAAAGTGGCCACAACCAACTAGTTCTCAGGATCCAACATAAAGGAAGATCTAACTCCCTGATTCTATGCTTCCAACTGGATGAAGGTTGTCAAACAATTGGCTTAGGTTGATGGATAGTTGGTATGGATTGTTGGCTTTCATTGATGTCAACCATTGGAGAGTGATATTCTAGATTCATGCCAACCCTTAGTGATTGATGTCAACCCTTGGAGAAAGTACAATAGTGAATTCCAGTAGCACAAAGGTTTGGGTAATGAAACCAAGGTTGTTTTATGTATAATGGTATGAGTTCTAATATATTTGAAGGTAAGACTATTCTATATGGATAGTACATTTCATTCCATTTCCAGTGGTATGTGGAATGTTACATAACTCCTCACGGTTAGAGAGTTATGGCCATGAGAAGTTGGAGAACCCAGGTTTGGGTAATGGACCCAAGTTTGTTTGATGGATAATGGTATGAGTTTAATATATTTTCAGGTAATACTATTCTATATGGATATTACATGTCATTCCATTTCTATTGGTATTTGCAACGTCACATAACTCCTCATGGTTTGAGAATTATGGCCTTACGAAGTTGGAGGACCCTCAAATGTCATCTAGAAGCCCCAAAAGGTCAAAGTAGTCAAAGTGGTTTAAGAGATTTTAGAAGGTAAATAATAAAGTGAAGTGATGAGTGTACTATAATTCAAAGTGAATACAAAATNAATTATTTAAATAATAAATTTAATGGATAAATTAGAAGTGGGTTAACCCTAAAATAAGGAAAGTGGGCAAAGTGACCTAGAAGATGTTTTTAAGGAAGCTACATGGAGTGTATAAATAAGAGTCAAGACTCTCTCATTTTAGATCACACTTGAGCATATTTAATATCTATAGGTGTCTGAGGTAACCAAAATATATCTAAGCCAAATTTCTGAGGGAAGGTGAAGAAAAGAAGGCCGGAATTCAAGGAAGGATAAATTCTTTTGATGATGCTTTCTAAGGTATGCTATTTACAAGTCATCTCACCATTTTCGCAATAATTTTTTTTCTAGAATGATTCAAACTGTGAAATTTCTATGCCATTGAGGAAACATATCCAATTATCTGTGGTAAAAAATTATTCATGTTGGTCATTGCATTTTTGGAGTTACACTCCGTGGAAAATAGGGTTTGTGGCTAGTCCTGAAACTAGTCTAAAACAGGTGTTTCGGGTAACAATATCATAACTTATTCATAACATATCCAAATTCAGTAAGAAAAAATGTGTTAGTTAGAGTATAGTCTGTAGTATGTTGTGTAATATTTTTAGATCGATTCAACAAATATTACGTGCGGTGAATGCTCTACAAGGTCGATCTCTACAATAAGACAGAATTTAGTAAGGTATGCCATTTTCGCTATAACTCCTTTTTTGAGAGGTTCCAAGTAGTGACACCTAGAGGAATTGCATAAAATACACTGAAGAAAATTGTATATCAGTTTCAGATCTTTATTCATTATAGGTACAAAGTTATGATTATTTCAAGTTAGGGTTTTTGACTAATCCAAAACTAGTCATGTGAGACTAAAGAAAAGTTTGATGAAAATGATAGTCTCTTGTTGTTAAAGTTAAGGAAGGTTTGCAGGTATGTGATCATATACACCAGGTCTATTATAGATTTACAAATTAGATTTGGATGATGAAATTGATGAGGGAATTTGGTTGAGTTATATGTCGAATACATGGTTGAGACAACTAGTTGATGAGTCGGCACATACATGAGGTGTATAGTTGATGATGTTGGTACATCTTGATGAGTCATAGTTGATGAGTAGTTTATACATGATTCATACATACTTGGTATATGGTTGTAGGCACTTTTTAGTAGTATTGTTGACACATGGTTTATGGATGATGTAGCATACTTGTATTATTAAAATCACATATTGATATTGCTGCTGATTATGAGTTGTTGTGTTATGGTTGGTTGATGCACATCTTTGAGAGTTGTCTTGGTGATTGATATTGGTGAGTAGACCTAATTTGGTTGATAATATTGATGAGACAGGTTGTTGTGATATGTTGTTTAGACAAGTTGTAGTGACAGGTTGTTGTGACAGGTTATTTGTACAGGTTTGGTGCATGGTTGATGCACTTGTTCATGGTACAGGTTGAGATACAGGTTGGTGCATGGTCGATGAACTTGTTTATGGTACATGTTGATTATAGGTTGTTTGGTACAGGTTGGTGCATGGTTGATGCACTTGTTTATGATACAGGTTGATTACAGGTTGAGGTATAGGTTGATGCATGGTTGATGCATGGTTCAGTTTATTGGTATAGGTTATTTGGTGTAGGTTGATTGGTACAGATTTAGAGCAGTATATCTCACAGTGATTGTGTGACAGTGGTTCCATCATTCTACTTATACGTCAGGGTGGTTGGATGAGGCAAGGACAAGTGGTTGTAGCCACCTTCCGGTTGTACTCAGAGAACATAGGGGGTTGTAGCTTCCTTCTAGTTGTAGCCAGAGAATTGGGGCATTGGAGCTTCCCTTAGGTTGTAGCCTGAGAAACTAGGGGGTTGGAGCCTTCTTCCAGTTGCAACTGGAAAACAAAGGAAGTTGGTGCTTCCAATGAATGTAATTCTTCAAGACATATAAGAAAAATTATTATGTGGTTTTCACCCGCTTTGGGTTTCCATGTAAAACACTAATGTACTCTGTGTGCGTATGATTGTTCATTTGTTCATTTCTTATTTACTCTGCAGTTATTGGATGATAATGATACATTGATATAACACTTGGATTATATGGTTAAAAATGATTAAATTTCTCTATTACTTATTCACCCCCCTCTCAGTAATCCAACAATTGGTATCAGAGTCGATTCCTTCAGGAAATAGTTTAACCACTAGAAGGAGATCATGGATTATTCTGAGAATGGAGTACAAATGTTTAATGGTTAGAATGGTTTTAAGTATGAGATGTGGAACATAAGGATGAAAGTATTTTTACAGGAACGGGGACATTATATTTGGTTATCAGTTGTACAGGATACGATAGTTCAAAAAGGGCAAAGACTGCAACCAAGAAGGAATTGAGGAAGAATAAGTAAATAGCAATGGATTTCATCTGGGAAGGATTACCTAATCCAGTAAGATAAAAGGTTGGTAAATGTTCATCAACAAAATAACTTTGGGATAAGTTACATTACATATATTCTTCATCCATTACAGATTCAGAAAATGTCAAAGAAGATGCAGATACAAATCAAGAATAATTATGTTCACCATGTCAAGAAGATTCAGAAGATGAAGAGTATATAATCACCAGAGGTATGTTGTTCTGTTTTAATTGTGAAAAACATAGACATATTGAAATAGAATGCCATGAAGGAAATGATACATAAAAACTAATTGAAAATGAAGACAATTATGAAGAAGAATTGATTAGTGCTTTAGATGAACTAAGAGAAGAAAACAATTTACTCAAGAAAGAATTGATGAAACAAAAGGAAAGTGTTCACATTTTTTAATAATTCCAATAGGTCATTGAGAACTTAAGAACTCATCTAGAAGAAGCTAGAAAGATCGAAAAAAATATAAAATATCAAAAGCAGTGTTTGGAAACCAACATAGCAGCACAAAAGGAAGAAACATAAATGCGAGAGAAGATATTGACAGATCATCTTAAGGAAAGAACTAACGATCTAAACCATCTTGAGGTAGAGTTTGGTCAATAAGAGAAAGGACTTGAAGAAGAAATAATCACATTAAAAATTCATCTTGAAGAAGTGAAAAGAACAAAAGAAGTCAGGAAGTCTCATATAATGAAGAAAGAAGAAGAGGTTGAGAAGCTTGAAGAAGAATTTGTCACATTGAGAAGTAAAATCATCAAGCTCAACAAGAACGTTGAAGAGATAGAAACATCCACATCAGTTATAGAGAATGAAGAGAAGCACTCTAGGTTGCTAGAAAAGAAGAATGAAGAAAATCGAAAGAGTTATGCAGAAGTACTCAAAGGAAGGAATCAAGGTCAACCAAAATCTAAGAAAACTATTGAAGATACATATTCAAGAAGACCATCCATGTTCAAGCCACAAAGAAGCTTCAATCATGATCATGATTAGTC
The DNA here is from genome assembly GCA_032191745.1 of Picea mariana. Classification (NCBI taxonomy): domain Eukaryota; kingdom Viridiplantae; phylum Streptophyta; class Pinopsida; order Pinales; family Pinaceae; genus Picea; species Picea mariana. Next base: position 72,288 of record JASDQU010305657.1, on the reverse strand, counting down.
AAGGAAAAAAATCAAAAGGACTATGCCACAAAGAAGATCATTCACTCCCAGGTATGAAAATTTATTTTATGGTAATTGTATTTATTGTACTAACTTTGGAAATAAGGTTGCAGATTACAGGGATTATAAAAGAAATGTCCAAGCAAGAAGTGCCTATGTGGTCGCACGTAACATTGAGTTTTATGAATGTCATAACTATCAACACATAGCCAGTGATTGTAGAAGCATGATCGATACTTCCATGAAAGAGAATATCGATATCAGATATAAGAAAGTATGAATAAGAAAATAGGAGGAACGGGTTAACAAAGACCAGGTACCAGATATCGCAAGATTGTCAATAAAACGAGATGAAGAAAATTCTACAGAGAAAAGGAAATATGTCAGATACAAAAAGGTTTGGAAAATATTTGAAAGAAAGGAAGGACAGGTAAATAAGGAACAAGTTCAATAGATTGTACTTTCAGGCATTGTAGTGAAAGATGAATCCACAGACAGAAAGAAAGAAGTCAGAGCTCAAAGAGATAATGAATCTACCAATGAAGATGATGATGAATATACCAATGAAGATGGTGATGAATACAGATCAGAGCAAGAATTGTTCTAAGCCATCCAGCTTAGAGACTCCCAATTAATATGAATATTAGATAGGGGGAGTCTATGCGATATTTTTGAAAGACCAAATAACCATCCTTTGAGAAGCTTGCAGAGTTTGAGAAGACATATTCAGAGCAATCAGTTAGCAGAAGTATAGTTTGATAGATTAATCAAGACTTCATGATAGTATAGTGATAAATGGGTCAGCATTATGGACAGTTTTGCAAGTAGAGTCTTGGAAATTATGGACATAGATGGATTCATAAGAACACTTAGCAGGTTTGGAAAGATATATGAAAGTGGACGAGAGAATGGATTCGTATATTGGTTCAGAGAGTGGTTCAGAGACAAAGGAACATTATCATAATGGATGATAATTACATAGGAAATGGCTCGAACAATGATAATGGATTCCAAATTGACAGATACTTTTTGGACACATGCAATGCATACATCAATTCACATTCAAAACAGAGTAATGCTAAAAAAAAACAATGACAAAAATCCCTACGAACTATAGAAAGGAAGCACATACAACAACTTCTACATCAAGGTAACTCAAGATAATATTTTATTAATTGAAATTTATGTTGATGATATTGTTTTGGAAGTACTAATGATAGGTTAAGCCAGAAATTTGAAAAGGATATGTAGAATGAATTTGAAATGTCATTATTTGGAGGACTATCCTTCTTTTTGGGTCTTCATATATGTCAAAGAAACCAAGGAATGTTTATTTCTCAAACTAAGTATATCAGAGAAATGTTAAAGAGGTTTAGAATGGAAGATTGCAAACCAGTTACCACTCCTATGCAAACCAATTGCAAGTTGAGCAAAGATGATGATTCAAAGTATATAAACCAGAGGCAATACAGGTCAATGATTGGTAGCTTACTATATGTGACAACATCCAGACCATATGTAATGCAGGAAGTTGGACAGGTGGCACGATTTCATGGAGCACCAAAGGAATCACATGTATTAGCAGTGAAGATGATTTTCAGATATCTCAAAGAAAAATAAGAGTTTGGATTATGGTATCCAAAACGAAAGGATCTATCACTTATTTCCTACACAGATGCATATTGGGCAGGTTTCATTGATGACCGATGAAGCACCAGTGGAGCAACGTTCTACTTGGGTGAGTGTTTAGTATCTTGGATAAGCAAGAAACAATCATAAATATCCTTATCTATAGCCGAGGCAGATTATATTGTAGCATCATCATGTTGTACACAGGTTCTATGGATGAAACAAACTTTGACATACATGTTGAGTATGATGAGCCCTTTCCAATTTATTGTGATAATAAAAGCGCCATCAGTATCTCAAAAAACCCAGTGATGCACTCCAAGACGAAGCACATTCCAATCAAGTATCACTTTCTATAGCAACAAGTTGCAGAGAAGAACATCAGAGTTGAATATGTGGGAACAAAAGAACAAGTGGAATACATCTTTACAAAAACGCTTCCACAGGAAGCCCTTGATTATCTTCGCCAGAGACTAGGAATAATTTCTACTCCAAAATGAATTCTTTTGAATGCTTCTCTTATATGTCTTAGATGTACATGAGGAAGCACCATAAATAGGAGAAAGGGGGAGAGATTTATCATATGGAAAGGTAAATTCTTGGAGATAGAGAATAGAGGCNATGTTTCCAAGGGGAGCGATTTTCACAAGGGAAGAATGAGTGATATGACTTCAGAGTGATACCCTTTTTCAAAGAGGGATATATTATTCATATGAAGGGAAAGAGAGTAATCAAAGGATTATAAACATAAAGAAAAATCAAAGGCACGTAGAGATGGGGAGCATCCCTAAGGAGAGTTCAGTCAAGGGGAGCATCCCAAAGGGAGATACCCTTTTCCATTGATGTCAAAGGGGGAGAGATATAAACATTGATGAAGATTATAAGCATGAATGTTATCATAACTAAGTGTTTCCATCAATGTTGGTATTGCCATCAATGCCAAAGGGGGAGATTGTTAGACAATTGGCTTAGGTTGATGGATAGTTGGTATGTATTGTTGGTTTTCATTGATGTCAACCATTGTAGAGTGATATTTTATATTGATTTCAACCCTTAGTGATTGATGTCAACCCTTGGAGAAATTCTGGTAGCGAATTCCGGTATCACAAAGGTTTGAGTAATAGACCTAATGTTGTTTCATGTATAATTGTATGAGTTTAAATATATTTGAAGGAAATAATAATCTATATGGATATTACATGTCATTCCATTTCCAGTGGTATGTGGAACGTCACATAACTCCACACGGTTAGAGAGTTATGGCCATGAGAAGTTGGAGAACCTAGGTTTGAGTAATGGACCCAAATTTGTTTGATGGATATTAGTATGAGTTTTGATATATTTTCTAGTAATACTATTCTATATGGATAGTACATTTCATTCCATTTATGGTGGTATGTGGAATGTCACATAAATCCTCACGGTTTGAGAGTTATGGCCTTACGAAGTTGGAGGACCCTCATATGTCATCTAGAAGCCCCAAAAGGTCAAAGTAGTCAAA
>JASDQU010305657.1:37524-48607 GCA_032191745.1 Picea mariana | reverse complement strand
CATTATGTTATTGTGTAAGTTTCTCAATTTAATTAGAAAACTAATCTTGATTCGATTTTGTCCTCATGAGTTGATCGCAGATATGGATAGACTTATTATGTCATTCCCATGCTTCTACTACGTCCCCATTTCACCAACAGATCATATTCGATCTTTTACCGACTCTCTGTATTGTTATGGTGTTAATCTCTATCGAATTACTCTGCAGACCTTAAGTTGTTTACATAAATGAATTTTGTATGAGGCGCTTCCTTCAACCCAATGTTCAAATGACCGTGGGGTCGTAACCTCGTGTTTATTCTGCATTTGTGATTTCTCTTTAATATCCTTACCTTACTATATGAATGTTGCTTGAACCATGTCTTTCATGCTTCAAAATTATTCTCCTTTTTTTTTCTTTTATCCCCCATATGTCCAATGTTGGGACCGTAGTCTTCGGGCTTCGTCACTCCAAAAAGTTTCTTATTTTCACCAAATTCTTGTTATCACCAAAGCGATATCTTTCGAAGTGTTACATCTTGATCAAATTCAATTCATGTATTTTAATCCTCATTGTTGATCATGGTTTCAGATCAATGGTTCGATAATTATTTTAAAGGAATCATTTCTCACAATTTTTTTATCCTTATCCAATTGTTGGGATTCAATCATGAGATGGAAAACTATCATTTCCTCTGATACTTCGCAGCTTCGACATTTTATTTTATTTTATTAACTTCTTCTAGATTTCGTCAAAGTGTCGAATAGGCTCATCACCGTAGATCTTACCTTTTGGTTTACGAATGGATTTTCTCACTTCTGTAGCTCTTTCATGATCTATATCAATGGACATGTTTTAATCATCCAATAAGTGGACAACTTTCCTTTGCTTCGGGACTTCATAAATTCAACGGTCAATATAACTCCTGAAAGAGACCTAACTCCCAGATATGCATGTCTTTCAACAGTTCTAATTATAGTCGGAGTGGTGGATTTTTGATCAACCATTGATCTTACCTTTTTGTTCGACAGCTGGATCTCCTCATACTTATTTGATCACAATGACTAATAAAATGATCACGACTTAATCTTATTCCACTAGCTTAATCCAATGACCGAGAAAGATTCACGAGAATCTTAAATCAACTACCAACATTATTTCGTGACTTTGACCTTCGGTGCTTCGAGTATGTTTGCTGGTATGAGAAGCTGGATATCCCTGGAGGCTATAATCCTAGAGTGACATGGATTGTTGACGTCACTGTTGACGTGGCACTGGTTGAGTGGCTACCATGTGTCACCTAGATTTGTGACTTTCATATACCTAAAGTGCCAACTAGACCTTGACACTTGTCACCATCTGATTGGGCCACATGTCCTTGTTGATGTGGTATTACTGACATGGATCTCCTGACGTTTCATATGTATTTTTTCTATGGATCATTACTCTAGATCGAACGGTCTAGTTTTTAGCCAAATTATTGATCCAACAACCCTCATTCACTTCGGGACTTTGGGGCTCTAGCCTTCGAGTAAACTTACATGTTTCAGAATAATTTTTACAAAAGTGGTCAACACCAAACTTGACCACCATTGTACCCCCCTATCCTCATCCAATGGTCACCATGCATTGCCCAAATCTGATGGCCCTCATTCACTTTGGGACTTCGGGGCTATGGCCTTCGGGTATTCTTAGTTTTCTAAACTTCTTATCACTGAAGTGGTCAATGCTGAAGTTGACCACCTTATTTCCTTTAGTATGATCTGATGGTTCAACACTTCCATTCCAGATCGACGGTCAACGTTTAATTCTAGATTAAATCTTGATATAATGACTGAGAACTCATCTGACGCTCCTTCCTGATCGACAGTTGGTGTTTATTTCGTGACTTCTAGATTTCATGGATTCTTCCTTGTCTCTAGTAATTGTCGAAGTGGCGAAGTGTCAAAATTTGCGCTGTCCTTCCACTTGGATTCGATCAACGGTTGAGATTTCGACCTTAATTCTACCAGTGATTCAATGATTGTGAACATTCTCGAACTTCATTCCTATCCCTGGTCAATGGTCACGACCACTTGAAGTATTTTTTCACAGGATTTCTCTATCTATAGAACTCTATTTCGACTTCACTTGAAGTGGTGAAGTGCCAAAACTTATTCTATCCTTCCACTTGGCTTCGATCAACGGTTGAGATTTCGACCTTGTTTCCACCAACGATTGGATGACTATGAATGTTCCTGAACTTCATTATTATCCCTAATCAACAATCATGATCACTTGAAGTCTTTTTGCACAGAATTTCTCTATCTACAGAACTTTGTTTCAACTTGAATTGAATGCACTAACTCCTCTTGAGCTTTAGGAACATAGGATCATTGTTGATCCTATCATGATCAATAGTGATCACAAATTGCTTCTTCCCCAAGGTGATCTTCCTTTTTTCTCTGATCATGGTACATGTTTTATTCATGTTTCCATCAATGAAAACACATAATCAATAATGCCAACAATCTCCCCCTTTGGCATTGAGGGAAACATATTTGTAAAACAAATACTTTTTCTCCCCTATCAGTGATCTCATTTTCAAGTTGGAAGATTGAACTTTTACTGATACCAAATTTGTTTTACAAATTTTCTCCCCCTTTGACATCAATAACAAAGAGTTAAACTTTTACTGCTTTTCTCCCCTTGTGAATGTGCTAGTTGTTATCGCAATCTCTTGGGATTTTGTGTTCAAATAGGGAGTCTTATTGATCCCAATTTTTGTAGTGATCAAGTCTTTTAAACCTAATCTAATGACTTCCTCATTTGATGAACAAATTAAATACTCCCCTTGTACTTTTATTGTTTCATAGGGTTTTACTGTCTTCTCCTTTGTTATAAAGGACAAGGGTGTGAATCTTACTAGTATTCTTGATATGTTTATTTATTCTTCTTGATATTTTGATCTTTCACAGGAATATCATTCATCAATACCAATTAATTTAATTTCCATTTTTCAACCAATTTAATATCTTGACTGTTAAGATTTCTGTGGTGATTGTTTTCAGAATTTATTGGATAATCCACAGTGTTGGTGATTGTTTGTCGACGTTTTGGATCCAGATCAGGATCCATCTTCAGGACTTAAAGCCAAGGATAAAAGTTGAGGAGAGAAGAAATAAATATCATATTGTTTGGAGGGAAAAAGCTAAGAAGTCGACTTAAACCCTAAAATTAGTTATTTAATAATTTTTGGAATTATTAAGTTTTGTATAGATGGAGAAAGATCAGAAGTCGGCTTAAACCCTAAAATTATTTATTTAATAAAAGAAAACAATTCTAGTATTAATAAAGACCTAAGATTATTAATAAAAATTACTAAAAAAATGGTTATATTAATAAATTTAAGTTATTATTATTAATATTATAATCCAAGGGTTATTAATAATGGTATATAAACCCTAGAGTTACTAAGTTTAGTGCTAAAAAAGGGGCCTAGTATTATTAATAATCTTATTGGGAGTAGTATTGTTAATGAATTATTAAAGTTGGTATTTATTAATGTTAGAGTTATGAGTGTTGGCAATGAATATTTAAACATTTCTTTTTAATGCTAGTGATAAGGTATTAGTCTAACTGGAATTCTTAAGTTTATTAGTAATGTGAAGGTTAAGTTTTAAGCTATGATATTATTAGCATTATGTTCAAGAAAAAGTTGGGGACTAACCCTAGGGTAAAAGACCAAAAAACAAGAGCAAAGAAAATGATCCAAGGAGAGTAAGGGAGACCTAATTAAACTTACATGTTACTACTGTGATGGATCAAAGGTAGTCAGTTCTCATTTATCTCTAGACCATTGTCCCTATTTAGGTTGTTTGGATGCTTGATGATTTCTATTTCTTCCTTGATCCGACGCTTTAAGTGATCTTCTTTTGCTAGAATTTTGGTATCTTCTAGGAGCACGTGGTGTTTAGCTAAGAGAGAGTGTTCTGCTAAGGATGAGGTGTGAGTATGTTCATTCTTTATGTCAGCTCCATGTTCTTTAATCCTAACTTGAAAGGAACGAGCTATTTCTCCAATGTAACATTTTACACAGGAGCACTCTATTTTATAAACTCCTTTGTACTTTTGATGGTCAAGGTTGTCTTTCACAGATCTCATTTTATGTTTTATGCTTTTCGGTGGTCTGAAAACAGTTTTTATTTCTTTCTTGCTTAATATCCTGGCAATTTTATCAATAACTCCTTGAATGTAAGGAAGGTAAGTGGTCATACCAGGAGAGTGGTTATTCATGGGTTGAGGTCTATTTATTTTTCTTTCTATGGCTTTTTCTTCACGATGATAGTCCTTTATTTACTCATTTTTTAACCCAAGAGCCTTTTCATATTTTCTTAATTAGAAATAAATTTTATATTCATGTTATTGTCTTGAAGCTCCTCAAACCATGATATTTTCTTAATACCATATTGTTGTTTGGTAAATCCTCTTCATAAGTTTTTCATTCTTTTGGAAATACCTCATTGGGTTTAGATCATACCATACTTTTGTAGTATTTTGTAGTACTTACACCAAATCATGATATAAAATCCTTCCTCCTTCCTTTTATTCATATTTTCTATTGAGGGGAAATTTAGTAGTTCATGAAAATAACATTGGAAAACTTCCAATATTTTCATTGCTCAATTCTTCTAGTTGATACGCTATTGAAGATTCATCATTATCATCATTGTTTTGTGTAAGTGAAACTTCTTCATTTTCTTCTTTGGGATTTTTTGTTTGCATTTTTCTTTCATTAGTTAATGTACTCTTGATTTGCATGATATTGCCGGGATATGTTATTGTGTCATATTCTTCTTTAGGAACTCTCCTTTTCTGAGTTTGATCCATTTCATATTCAAATATATGAATTTCACATTCCTTAATAGGAACTTCACCCATCATTTTCTTGTTATCAATTTCTTCATTTTCAGTTGTCAGATCATCTTTCTTGCTTTTTATTTCAGATTTTCTTCTCCATACCTTTTCACGAGATATTTTGTTTGTTGGATATTTCTTTTCTAAATTTTTCCTTTGAGATTTTTAATTTCTTCTTTTCTTCCCACCTTCATTATATTTTCTTCCTGACTTGTATGAATTATTTCTCATGGATTGACTTCTTTATTTTCTGCAGTTTTGGGATTTGTGACCAAACCTATCACAGTTGTAACAACTCATTGTATGAAAAAACTTTGTTGTGTGGACAACATGCATCTCCAAAATATCATTAAGTTATTGTACCTTCCTGAATTTTTCTTTTCAATACTCTTTCATTCCAATGCTTTGTGACCAAATTTATTACAAGAAAAACGATAACCATTGATGGTGTTTCCATACTTTAATCTGTTGTGACATGAGAAGTCTGTCTTTTGATATGTTTTTGTTTTTTTTTAATTTTATAACTTCCTTCTTTGACAAAGTTCATGGTTTCTTTTAGGTTTTTGATGGTACCTTTTTCTTTTGAGGAGTATGATCCTTTATCATATTTTTTAATAGTGCTCCATTTTCCACCTTCTTCTTTCTTATTATATCTAAGACCGGTTTTGTCATCAATTGGTCTTTGACTATTCCAAGTCCTATCTAGGATAGATGAGTTGTTCTAGCATTTGAAAGTTGAATTTTTTCTTTTCATTGTTCTTTTTGAGGTTGATAACTTCCATTTCCAACATGTGACATGTTTCTTCCTTTTTAGTCAATTGAGTCTTCAAGGCTTGTTCATTTCCCTTAGCTTCTTCAAGTAAAGTATTTAGATTGATGACCATTTATTCTGTATCATCCAAGACTTTTGTGCAGTTATTGGTTTTTTCATATGTCATCAACTCTTCTATATATTTGGTTAGATCAACAACTTCATTCTTCAATCTTTTGATTTCTTCCTTGTTTTCTAGTTGAATCCTTTTGAGGTTGATGACTTCCAATTCCAACGTGTGGCATGATTATTCCTTTTTATTCAAATTTCTATTTAGGGTTTCTTCACTTTCCTTAGCTTCTTCAATTTGGTTCTTTAGAGTGTTGACCAATTATTTTGTTTCTTCTAATTCTTCTACACATTTATTGAATTTGTCATACATTTTAAACTCATTCATTTCTTTTGTTAGATCAACAACTCGAGTCTTTAATATATTGATCTCTTCTTCTTTGTCTTCAAGATGAATCTTTTGTCCATGCTCTTCAAGATTAGATTGACCTAACTGTTGTAGTAGCAACATATCTTTCTTTTGTAGTTTCTCCAATTCTTCAAAAGTGCACATAACTGTGTATTCAAGTTGGTCAAGAACATCCTTAGTAACTTCAATATATAAACCATTTCCTAGTTTCATACTAATCACTTCAAATGTAGCTACAACATTAGTCTTAAAATCTAATAGTTTTTCTATAGTGAATAATGAGGTATTCATCAATTCCTTGATGTAGTAGTCTTCTCTGTTGATCACTGGGGTTTGCATCAATTCTTTGATGGAATTGTCCTCTTTTGTGTTTTGTTCTTTATTCTGATTAGAATTCTCTTTATCTGTATTTTTTTCTTTATTTTGATACAAATTTTCTTTTTTTGTATTTTGTTATTTATTCTGATAAGAATTATCCATTTCTATATCTTGTTCTTTATTCTGATTGGAATTCTCCTTTTCTATATATTTTCCTCTATTTTGATAAGAATTATCTAGTTGTAGCCATAGTACTTTAGTAGAGGTGCAACGTCCCATCTTTTATTTGACTTGGTTTGACAATCCATTCTGGATTTCCTTTAATGTTATTGAATTGTTTTCTTTTCTTCTTTTGCAGTTTGTGAATTGTTCTCTGAGGTAGTTGAGTACCAAGGTTTAGATAATATTGAGTCCCAAACACCAGATCCTCTTGACTTCAGAGAGCTTCATTTGTGGAGAGAGCCACTTTTTCAGAGTCTACCTTCTAGTGTTTAAACTGTGTGGAAGGAACCTTGCTCTGATACCAATTGTTGAAACACACATTGACACTGATAGGGGGGGGGGTGAATCAGTGTCTGGAACTTTTGACTTTTTTTCACACTTTCATAGATTAACTCAATTAATTGAATAAGATATATGCATCTCAATTAATTATTCATAAACATGTATAACAAAAACTGTATGATGTAGATAAAATATCTTTCTTTTATTTATTTAACTTGAATGAATATAAATAAAATCAATCCTTTAATATCTTCAAGTTCAATTGAATATGAGAGATCCAACTCTCTGATACAAGACCCAGCTTGTCGTTCTCAGATCCAACTGAAAAATGATGAATCCAACCTTTAGAACAAGACCCAACTTTTTGATCTGAGATCCAACTGAGATGTGAGGAATCCAACCCTCATAACAAGACTCGACTTGTAAACAAGAACCAACCTGATAGAATGAACTTTCATTCAATCCATTATATATATATATATATATATATATAATTCACCACCACTTCTGGTTTATATAGCATTTCAATAGGTATAGGATTGAACCATTGTGTTTTTGACATGAACCATTGCACCTCTTCATTTAATTTTAACATAAATAATCTTTTCTTTTTATTCATTAATTTATCGTGTAAGTTTCTCAATTTAATTAGAAAACTAATCTTGATTCGATTAAACCCCAATGAGTTGATCACACATATGGATCAACTCATTATATTTTTCACATGCTTATGTTGTGTCCCCAATTAACCAAAAAATCATATTCGAGCTTTTACCAAATCTTTGTATTGTTATGGTGTTAATCTTTGTCGAATTACTCTACATACCTTAAGTTGTTTACATAAATGAATTATCTATGAGGTGCTTCCTTCAACCCAATGTTCAAATGAACATGGTCTTGTAACCTCAGGTTTATTCTCCATTTTTGCTTCCTCTTTAAGCTCCTTACCTTACTATATGACTGTCATTGGAACCATGTCTTTTGTGCTTCAGAATTAATCCCCCTTTGTTTTTCTTTTATCCTCGATATGTCCAATGTTGGGATCGTGTTCTTCCTGCTTAGACGCTCCATAAATTTTCTTATTTTCACCAAATTCTTGCTATTTCTGAAGCGATATATTTCAGAGTGTTACAACTCAAGTAACTTCAATTCATGGATTTTAATCCTCATAGTTGATCACGGTTTCCGATCAATGGTCTGATCATTCTTTTAAAGGAACCATTTCTCACAATTTGTGTATCCTTATCCAATGGTTGGGATTAAATCATGAGATGGACGACTGCCAATTCCTCTAGTAATTCACATCTTTGGGAGTTTTATTATTTTATTAACTTCTTCTATATTTTGTCGAAGTGTCAAATAAGCTCATCACCGTAGATCTTACCTTTAGGTTTATGGTTAGATTTTTTTTCTCCTGTAGCTCTTTCATGATCTAGATCAATGGACATGTTTTAATAATCCAATAAGTGGATGATTTTCCTTTTCTTTGGGACTTCCTAATTTTTCCCATGTTTATTCTATCTTTCCACTTTTTCATCCAATGTTCAAGATAACTCCTAAAAGAGACATGACTCCAGGATATCCATGCCTTTCCTTAGTTCCAATTATAGCCAGAATGGCGAGTTCTCATCAACCATTGATCTTACCTTTTTGTTTGACGACTGAATCTCCTCGTACTTATTTGATTGCATTGACTAATCCAACGATCATGACTTAATCTTATTCCACTAGATTAATCCAAAAACTAAGAAATATTCTTGAGAATATTAAATCAATGATCAATGTTATTTCACGACTTTGGCCTTCGGCACTTCGGGTATGTTTGTTGGTTGGAGAAGTTGGATATCCCTAGAGGTTGTAATCCCATAATGATGTGGGTTGTTGACTTCACTTTTGACATAGCATTGGTTGAGTGGTTGCCATGTGTCACCTAGATTCATGAATTTCGTATACCTAAAGTGCCAACTAGACCTTGACACTTGTCACCATCTGATTGGGCCACATGTCCTTGCTAATGTGGTCTTTCTGAAGTGGATCTCTTCACATGTCATATGTATTTTTCCTTTGAATCATTACTCTAGATTAGATGTTCTAGTTTTCACCCAAACTCTATATCCAATGACCCTCATTCACTTCGGGACTCTGGGGCTCTGTCCTTCAGGTAAAATTACATGTTTCAGATTCATTTTCTCGGAAGTGGTCAACACTGAAGTTGACCACCATTGGACCTTCCTATCCTCATCCAATAGTCACCATACATTGCCCAGGTCTGATGGACCTCATTCACTTCGGGACTTCGGGGCTCTGGCCTTCGGGTATTCTTGGTTTTTCTGAACTTCTTATCGCCAGAGTGGTCAACACCGAAGTTGAACACCTTCTTTCCTTTAGTATGATATGACGATTCAAAATTTTCATTCCAGATCGATGATCAACGTTTAATTCTAGATTAAATATTGATATAAGGGTTGAGAACTCATATGAAGCTCCTTCCTTATTAACAGTTGGCGTTTATTTCATGACTTCAGGATTTTATGGATTCTTCCTTGTCTCCAGTAATTGTTGAAGTGGCGAAGTGGAGAAACTTACTCTATCCTTCCACTTGGCTTCAATCACCGGTTGATATTTGACCTTGTTTACACTATCGATCAGATGACTCTGAACATTCTCGAGCTTCATTCCTATCCCTGATAAATGATCATGATCACTTGAATTCTTTTTGCACATGATTTCTCTATCTGTAGAAATCTATTTTGGCTTCACTTGAAGTCGCAAAGTGTCGAAATGTACACTATCCTTCCACTTCTCTTTGATCAAAAGTTGATATTTCGACCTTGTTTCCACCAGTGATCGCATGACAGTGAACATTCAAGAACTTAATTCCTATCCCTGATCAACGATCAAGATCATTTGAATTTTTTTTGCACAGGATTTATCTATCTGCAAATATCTGTTTCAACTTCACTTGAATGCACTAACTCCTCATGAGATTTAGGAGCATAATATCATTGTTGATCCTATCATGAACAACAGTGATCACAAATATCTTTTGAACCAAGGTGATCTTCCATTTTTCTCTGATTATTGTACATGTTTTATTCATGTTTCCATCAATGACAACACACAATCAATAATTCCAACAATCTCCCCCTTTGGCATTGAGGGAAACATATATGTAAAACAAATACTTTGGCTCCCCCTATCACTGATATCATTTTCAAGTTGGAAGATTGAACTTTTATTGATACAAAATGTGTTTTACTATTTTTCTCCCCCTTTGACATCAATGACAAAGATTTAAAATTTTACTGCTTTTCTCCCCCCGTGAATGTGCAAGTTGTTATCTCAATCTCTTGGGATTTTGTGTTCAAATAGGGAGTCTTATTGATACCAATTTTTGTAGTGATCAATTCTTTTAAACCTAATCCAATGACTTCCTCATTTGATGACCAAATTAAATACTCCCCATGATTTTTTACTGTTTCATAGGGTTTTATTGTCTTCTCATTTGTTATAAAGGACAAGGGTGTGAATCTTACTAATCTTCTTGATATGTTTCTTTATTCTTCTTGATATTTTGATCTTTTACAGGAATACCATTGATCAATACCAATTAATTTAATTTCTATTTTTCAACCAATTTAATATCTTATTCATAGTCCTTTGACTATGCAGAAACCAACTTCAACTTTTCCCCTTAGAAACAAGATTGAATTGGTCCTTTCATTTGTTGTTTGTATTGTTACCTCAAATACTTAAGACATGCTTTAGTTTGTCATGATACTTAGGCTATAATACTCTTCTAACCAGGCCGATGCACTCCATATTATTAATCATGTTTTCTCTTCCTTCTTTAAAGAGTGTGCCCATATTTATACAAATGTTGTTCAAGAACTACCTTTACTTCCTTCCAGTTTGTTTCCAATTTCTTTAGGATTCTAGTCCTCTATTTACTCATTTTGTAACCCAAGAGCCTCTTCATATTTTCTTAATTAGAACTAAACCTGATATCCATGTTATTATCTTGAAGCTCCTCAAAACATGATCTTTGCTTAATAACATCTTGTTGTTTGGTATATCCTCTTCATATGATTTTCATTCTTTTGGAAATACCTCATTGAATTTAGATCATACCATAATTTAGTAGTATTTTGCAGTA
>JASDQU010305657.1:0-21923 GCA_032191745.1 Picea mariana | reverse complement strand
CGAGATAAAATGTTACGTTCAATGAATTATACCATCTACTGACTCGTAGCATTCCTAAGAGGGATTGCTTCATCCCACTTTGTAAAGTAGCCTACAGTTGTTAATATGAATACGTGACCAGCGCTCAAAGGCGGTGAAACTGACCCAATAAATTCCATGCTCCATCTTGTGAAAGGGACTTGGAATTCAATAGGCCTAAGAGGCAAGGAAACTAACTTTTTCTTCCCAGTGAAGCGTTGGCAAGCTTCACATTTCTGAACTAGTAAATGGGCATCTTTGTGGAGTGAAGGCCAAAAGTAACCTGCATGTAAAACTTTTATTGCAATGGTTTTGGCTGAAAAGTGACATCCACAAACCCCAGAATGGAAGTGTTCAAGTGCCATTTGGGCTTGGTCATGAGTCAAACATCGTGAAAAAACCCCATCAAGGTTTCTTTGGTAAAGGATTTGATCCTATAAAACATATCAGACAACTTATAAATGAAGTGTTCATTTGGCTTTAGTATCCATGTCTGATGGGCACACACCATTGATCAGGAAATATACGATAGGTCCATACCAAGGTTGTGAGGATAACTCAGTTTCGTTAACCAATTCTTCGAAAGCAATCAAGTCATCTACTTGAGGTGGTTTAGCTATGACCGAGGGGTGGGATTAGGTTAGCAATTCTTCCATCCCTATCCCCATTACGGTTTTGATTGGTTTAATGTTCAAGTCATACGCTTGCATGCACATGATCCATTTGGACCACTTACTATGCAATTCGGTTTGATTCAAGGCAGTGACTAAGAGAGATGTAGGCACAAAAACCTGAACTTTGTGGCCTTGGATGTAATTTAGAAATTGTTCCAAGGCTTTATACAAATAATAACCATGTTTCTCCAATGTAGAATAGTTCAGTTGGCGTGTCTTCAAATTTTGGCTTACGAAGGCGATTGGCCTAAGATTTTCCTCGTGATTCTTTTGCAATAATATTGCAGAAATTGTCTCCTCTGATGAATTAGTGTACATGAAAAAGTATTTAGAGGGATTAGAACTGATTAACAAAGGGGTAGAAGTAATGGTTTGCTTAATGAATTCAAAATCCTGATGGGTAGGGGGGTCCCATTTGAACCGAATTCCTTTCTTAATAAGTTGATTTAGAGGTTTGACTACTTGAGAAAAATAAAAAATGAAGCGTCTCAAGAAGTTTATATTTCCAAAGAAAGATTGCATTTATTTTTTATTAGTAGGTAAGGGAATATTTTTGATTGCTACCACTCTCTCAGGATCAACTTCGACACATTCTCGAGAGACGATGTGACCCAAAAATTTTCCCTCCATAACACCGAAAATGGTATTCTTAGGATTTAAAGATATGCCAAACTTATGACATCTAAGAAGACCCTTCCTGAGGTGATCAAAGTGACTACTTCGTTCTTTGGAAAATACTATGAGATCGTCGAAGTAGACAACAATCATCTTACCCAATAATCCTTTGAAAGAAATGGCTATGGCACATTGAAAGGTGTTCCTTGTATTAATCAAGCCAAAAGGCATCGTGTTATATGCATATGTGCCCAAACAAGTAGTGAAGGTGGTTTTGTGACTATCAAAAGGCTTGAGGGTTATCTTATTGTAACCTAAGAAACCATCTAAAAGGGGCATGATTTGAGCCCCAGAGATTTGTTGGAGGATCTCTTCCATTGGTGGGACAGGGTAGTTGTCCTTTAGGGACACCCTATTCAAATGTCAAATTTCGACACACAAACAAATATCACCAGTCTTCTTCCTAACGAGAACCAAATTAGATAGCCATTGTGAGTAACGAACATGGTATATGACCCTAGATGCTTCCATCTTGCCTAATTCATCTTTGATTGTTTGTTCCAAAGAGGGGTTGTTCTTTCTTCGTCTCTTCCTGTAAGGTTTTGAATTAGGGATTATGGGTATGGCATGGACTATCTTCTGCATATCGAAAACCTTGAGAGCTTCGTAGAACCAAGAAAAAACATCCTTGAACTCTATCAAGAGTTCTGTGAATTGAGTGATCTCAGAAGGGGAACACTGTGACCCTATATAAACTAGTTTTGGATATTTCTCAGTTCCCAGGTTTATAGGGATGGCTTCTTGCACCTTCCTAATAGATTCACTATCAATACTAGGTGCGAAGGTAGTAGCATCATTGGAATCAAACATGAATTCTAGTACGGACAAACCAGGGGGAATCTTATTTGTCTTCAATTGGATTATGTCCTCAGTTTCCTCTTCCAACTCATGGATGATATGTAAATCTTTGAATTCCTCCTTGTTATGAAGGAATCTACATATTTGTTCGTCAGTATCAAAAACTTGCAAAGAGTCAACATTATCAATTAACGCAGCTCTATGTAAAATTTGGACTTTTATATCTTCGATAGACCTTACGAAATTCGAAGTGAACCAAGAACCATCCAAGGCCAAAGTATCAACTATTTGGTTTGCGTCCCTAGGTATGGCTTGAATGTTGAAATATAAGAACTTCTCAATACGTTTGTAGCCCTTCAGTGGTATTGTTTTATGCATGGGTTATGAACTTCATATTTATCTCTAATTTGATTCACAACCAATTTAGAATCCTTGCTTACCAACAAATGGTGAATTCCTAAGTCTAATGAATTTTGGAGGCCTTGAAATAACGCTTCATATTCATCCATATTATTAGTGTTAGAGAATTCTAATCGAAAATAAAAAGGGATTGCATTCCCCTTGGGATCACACAAAAGTACCTCAGCCCCATATCTATGCTTGGATTTAGCACCATCAAAATCCATACTCCACACCATTTCTTCCAACTCAGAAGGAGGGACATGTGCTTCTTCCTCAGATAACACAATATACATACCCATACCTGTGTCTTGAAAAGACATATGTTTTTTATTATAGGAAGTAGGTACAACCTGCTCTCAGTATTTTGGTTCCCTCCTAATGACAACTTCAATACCCTTATGAGGAAAGGTGAAGTGGGTTCCTTCCATGAAGTAACAATTTTTTTTTCTTTGGTGGACCACTCCCTCCCTAAAACCATGCCATATGATTCAGGTATATATACTACGATCACGTTTATGAGCATACTCACACTCAGATCTTGGTTGAAAGTGATGGATAAGTACTTGATGTAACCAATGGTTTCTACATTCCTTGAATCCAAAGCTAAAATATCTTTACATGGGCCTATGCATTCAAGACACAATCTCCTCATGACTCGAAGGGGCATGACATTGTTCCTCTCTTCTATGTCAGTGACACAGTTATGGAGCACAAAATCATAAATCAAAACTGAGATATAGAAAGGAGGAACCCCAGGGTCTAAATCAATAGCATCTTAATCTTCATTATCTTGAGAAGAGGACTCTTTGGAAAGAGGAACTCTATGTTCCATCCGTGGAGTAGGAGGTGCTTGTAGAACACGTGAAAGGTTTTCAAACTGAGCAGGTGTTATGAGAGCATCCAATAATGTCATGTGGGGACCTTCTCTATATATTTAACGATGTTGTAAGGTCCCAATATTGGGAACCAAAGTGGTGGATTATTAGGAAAATTTACCTTGTTTGGAGTCCACAGAACCCTGTTCCTTGGAGGGGGAGGTAATATACCATTCCCGGGAAGTTTTCCTTTTTCATTGTCCTTGGGATCGATTTTGGTGCCTTCCACCCCTTGCGGAGTGGTTTTAGGGGGCCTGACTCCTAGTTTCTACAACAAATATTTTGAAAGTGAGAGGATCATCATCGCAGAGAATAGAGTCTTCCATGTTAACTTGATTGTTTTGGGAAGGGGAAGCAAGCTTGTTTTTCACTGGAGGTAGAGGGGCTTTGTCGATTTTAGACAATTCTAGGTGACGTGTATAAAGAATACTCGGGATCATGGAAGTCTTGGAAAAATTCACACCAATCCACTTCAGTGGCATGTTTCCTAGGAGGAGGAGTAGAAGGAAAAGGAGGCCTTGGCCTCGCAGGAGAAGTAAAATGCAATTCATTCACCTTTAGATTAAGGGAAAGTATTTGGTTGTTCATGTATAGAAAGATTTGCCTCACCCTATGACATCTTGCACAGAAAGCCTTTTCCATTTCCCTATGCAGACTTATCATCCCTGTTTGTAAAATCCAAAGCTAAAAATACATATTTTTCCACATGTATGCATCTTTCCTACTATACAACATGCGTATACGCAGGCTTCTCCACTACATCCCATGTACATCAGGATTTGTTCCAGAAAATGAAAATTAATGTCAAGTTTCCATGTCACGACAAGAGATCTATGA
This sequence comes from Picea mariana, assembly GCA_032191745.1. Classification (NCBI taxonomy): domain Eukaryota; kingdom Viridiplantae; phylum Streptophyta; class Pinopsida; order Pinales; family Pinaceae; genus Picea; species Picea mariana. The sequence continues at coordinate 17,644 of JASDQU010305657.1, read as the reverse complement.
TCCTTGGCCTTCCATATACCGGTAACGTTTTGACTCAGCCCTTAAGTTCCATTTTGAAGGCTATAAATGGGCCAATTCCGAGCTATGGAAAGAGGAGAAAGAACTCAGCTTTGAGAGAAAAGTTACTCTGGAGAAATTATTTAATTCATATTGAGTCTGCATCCCTTTGTCCTTTAAGTCTAAACATAATGTTCATCCCCCAAGCTATTCCCTTATTGATTGAGAACCTCATTGTTTCTCTCTTATGAACTTGCCTTTGGTGGAGGCCCAGCTGGAAGGAACTTAGTTTCTTGGTTCTAAACCATGCCGACATGGAAGTTCTCTAATATTTTCACTTCTTCTAATTATTTATTAATAGAAATACTCCTTTCTCATCCAATTGATATCTTGCAAATATTTGAGTTATTATCCATGGGCATATTTGTTATGTATATTAATGGATTATGTTATCTAATGTGCTAACCTTTTATATTATCACCATATGCTTGCCTTGCTTGGTTGTTGAGAACTAGTTGCAGGTATATAGCTTTGGGTCAAAGTGCTCAACGGTGGACTTCATTGAACATCTGGACGAGCTATGCATCTTTCTTATCTCGCTTGCATATTGGTTTATATAGAATTTTTTTGGGATAGAGTTGATTTCTGCAGTCATTTCCGTCTGTTGTGGTTTACCCTAGCCATAGAGAGATTTTCATCGTAACATAATTGGCAACCATACTAGGGATTGAATCTTCTTTCTTAGGGTTTGGAGTCCTTTTCTCCTTAGATTTATTTCGTTCTTATGGTGTTTCTTGTCGCATCATTGCTTGACAACCTCTGTTCACTCTGGGTCTAAGTTTTCAACCTTCTCTCTTTCCTGGCCTTATTTTTGAAACATATACACGCTTTTTTCCCTGACAGTCGCGTACATACGCAGGTTGTCCATCTGCAAGCTGCGTACATACACTCGGTTTTCCTAACCAGTCGCACATATCAACTTTCCTTGCCATTTTTCTTGGTCTGGTGGTTGTTGGGTGGGATTTGATGTTTGTTGAGCCTTCTTTGGTCTCTGTAGTGCCTGTTAAGTGCTTGTGGGATGACAAGAAACCTATCTTTGGTCAAATTTATGGGCGAAGTTTTTCTCATCATAATTTCATTTTGATTTTCCTTGTACATTGGGTTGGGTGCTTTGTTGCTTGGTATCTTTCTTGAGTTATTTCTTTCTATACACAGTGGATATTATATATCAATCTACTTTCAGTCCATGCATTTTCATTTTTTGAAAATACAAAAAATAGGCATTTTGCATTGCTTGGCATTTGGTCTTTTGAGTCCTTGTCATTAGCTTAGTGCATATACTGAAATATTGCATTTTTACTTTAGAATTGCAAAGTTGAAATTGAAAATTGCATTTGTTATTAGAAGCATATCATTCATTGAATGTTGAAGTTGGGAATTTGCATTAATTTCATATTTACTTTTCTTGTAGAGTCATAACACCATGAGTTTCACTACCATACCTTTTTGAGTAGTCATGGACACTAAAATTAACGCTATAATTTAAAATTGATTAGTCACGATTTTATTTTCTAGGGTACACAAACTAGCTTAAGATTTAGTGCCTTTGAATAGGATTTTGTGAGTAGACTTCATCAAGGCAATTAAATCAACATATGTGTCTGAGAAAGGGAGTGGAGAAATCCATTGTGTAATTGGTAATATCAGGAGGCTCTGCTCACACCAGAGTTAATCACGAGGTTGCGTGAGATTGGTTGAAGGGATATCCCCCCGATACCTTCTTAGCGTTAGAGATATTTTTGGGGATCTATTCGTATCTGGGGATCTTCCTAGTGCCTTTACCCCTGTGAGAGGTGGTACTTTCAAGGTTTCAGGCTTTGCTACCCTGCCCATACGGTGGAATTGACTTATGACTGCTCACTTGTGCATCGGTTATACAATGGTTTATTAGTTTCTTGACTTAGGTGCCACATAGGTTACTTCCAGGGGTTATTCTGCAGGTACCCTAGGTTAGATAAGGGTCAGACAACATATAGCCTTTATGGAGGATTACCTCTCCGGGGGGGTCTGACCAACTGGTTGTTAAGCCCATAAGGGCCCTTATAATGGATTATGTTACCTACGATCTTTAGCAAGGAGTCTCAGGCCCCTCTTGGGCGAGACATACCTTCTTTAGAGAGGGAGTCCACTCTCATCCACTTTACCCCATTTGTATGCATATTAGTCATTTAACTTTTGTTGTGCTCTTTGATTACTAGTTGGCCTTAGGATTGATTTTTTGTATTTAGAGTCTTAAGTCATCGTGGATTCGAACCAATGTCCCCATCGGTCTAGTCATTTGTTACAGTTACCACCAGATTTCGATTCTTATTTCCTTCTAAAATGCGTAGAGTTATTAGGCATGGTACACACACATCCATTGTTCAAACTTGTGATTCTACAAGGATGAGTACTGAACCTAGTCTTCAGAATACTGGGAGCCCTCTGACTCCCATACCCACTATAGTTAATGGCACCCCTTCGACTCCTGCAACCACAATGGTTGTAGTGTCAGAGGCACCTATCATTACTATGGATCGGCCAATAGTGCTCAATCTCTTGACTCAAACACTTTTGGGTCTCTTGGTCACTCACAAGGCTATAATGTTTAGTCCATCCCTATGGCCTCTAGTCCTTTTTCCTATGGTATGTCAAAATTTACTTTGCAGTTTTTTAGCACCATCCCAGCTGCCGGAACTAATGCTATCATTGGGCTTGGGCGAAATACACCTCCTTATACTCCATTTTCGTTTGGTGGGTCTGAAATCCCCCAAACGACTCCTAATATGGGCGGCATTCATACTTTTAACCTCGAGTCTAATCCTCCTACTTCCGGGTGGAAAAACCAACCTGGCGAACAATCTTCTTATCAAGTTTCATATTATACCCCTACCTCCTCGATGTTGATTCTGAAGAATACATTTGGCATGAAAAATCCACCTCTATCCTCCAGATTCCCACCTGAAGGAGGTCAGTTTCACGCTTTGGGAAACCCCCAACCCAGATCCACTCTGGTTGTGGGAAATTTTTATAACCTCTAACAGAAAATTCCTACTGGAATGATGCCCAACCAACCTTTTATGAATCATCCTGGAGGAGGGTCTTATAATCTCAGACAGGGCCATGGTGCTTACCAAAACCCTGGACGGGCTACAGTTCCTCAAGAACAGTCTTTCTCAGGAGCTTGGGGCCAGATGTCGTAACCCCGTCTCCCTTCCCTGGCCATGCTTAATCTGCCAGACTTGTCTAAGTTGATGAATGACCCTGTGAGTCATGATCCTACATGGCTCCCTGGCCCAACCAAGCTTCCTTCGGACATTCTGAAGTTCAGGGGTAAGAATGGTGAGGATCTTGGTGATCACGTTACTACCTTTCACCTATGGTGCTCCTCCAATTCCCTTAATGATGATTTTATTTTGTTAAGATTGTTTCAAGGAACCCTCATTGGGGTTGCTGCAAAATGGTATATCGAACTACCTAGGGGGGCATATGGGACCTTTATTCAGTTGGTGTTGGTCTTCCTTAACCATTCACAATTGTCGATTCGTTACTATGTTGGCCTAGAACGTCTGTCGAATTTACACCAGAACACAGTCACTCATATCTCAGATCATATCCAGCAGTGGCATAGATGGAAAAGGTTGATTAAGACCCCCATACTCCCGACCTTTCTTTTAGAATTGTTCCTTAAGTCTTTTCACCCTCCTATCTCAAAGGATCTTGCTACTTTTGGGGTCACCACTGAGGAAGAAGCGATATTTAAATCCCAACAGTTAGATTTTATATACACTCAGTCTGGGATGTTATACCACATTCTTCCAGACGCACCACGGTCAACTTATGACCCTAGACAAAATCTTGGACCTCATGCCGATGGAATTTTAGGTACCACCAATGTAAAGTTCACAGACTCGGTAAAAATCCATTTGAAAGAGTTGTCTCTAAACCAATCTACAAGGGGGCCAACTTCATTTGTGTCTACCAACCCCACTTAGTCGGCAGATGTACACTCTGTGCAATCATCAGAAAACCTAAATGGTAACCAACAACTAGGTGGGAATAAGAAGAAAGGATGTAACAATCGTAAGGCTAGGAAAAATAGTAATAAACCGAAGGACACTGGTAATAATAAGAAGACAAATAATAATTCTAGAGAGGGAAAACGAGAAATATGTAAGGTGAAGTTTCCATGTAAGCTTTTCACAGATGATCACCTTACCCATTTATGCCCCAAACTTGTGGAAGTTGCGAGGCTATTATCTCTACCTCCCACCATGATGACAAATCCATTTCCACATAACCAACACATGTCCTCGAGCTCCTCAAATGTCAGAAATGCGTCTAGTGGGAGTCAAAAATCGTCATTTAAAGACAACGACCATTTGTGTATCAATATGGGTGATGTGAAAGTTCATGTAGCCACTCGATCTCGAGATTATAACTCTTCACAAGATATTCCTAGTCTAGAATATCCTCCTCCTTCACTGGAGACAAATTTACAAATTGAAAAACCAGAGCCACCGCCTCGTATTCCAAAAGGAGTACTCAAGTGCTCTACCCATAATCCAAATGCTAGATCTGCCCAGAACTACTCTATTGTTGAGGACTTGGGTCAAACCCCTTTTGTGATGTCATCTTTGGAGGTACTCGAGACGTGTCCTTCATAGAGGACTGCCTTACTATCTTCTTTAGGAGCTCTAGAACCCAGTGGCTCAAAATTTATCAAGTTTGATGTCACAGATGTGAAGCTGTGCTTACCTTACAATGTGGCATTCAAAATTGATGTGGAGTACTCAAAGTATACCATCAAACGTGTGGTTTTTGATGAAGGTGTTGCTACGTGTGTGATGTCCCTGATCTGTTGGAAAGCTCTCGGTTCTCTGATTCTTTGTAAGTCATCGAACATGTTGACTGCTTTTGACGGTCCTTCCTTCTGCCCTCAGGATATTCTTCTTTCCTTTCTGGTCCAGTTAGGTGGGAATATGGTAGAGGTTGTTGGTAGAGGTAGATGATGCACCTCCTAATTATAACCTGTTACTAGGACATAATTGGACCTATTCTATGGTCGTTGTCGTATCGTCTGTATTCCATACTCTTTGTTTTCCTCATGAAGGCAAGATCGTGATGATAGACCATTTATCCTTTGCGTAATATAGTCCCAATGAATTTATTGGACTGTCGATCCCTGTGATCGACAATTCTTAGCCTGCAACTGAGAATATTGGTTTCGAAATGTATTATTCCCTTATGCGTACTTTCAACTTCATGACACCGAGTCATCACGTTTACACCATGTTCAGTAGGACCATCTTGACAGGAAGGTCCATTCCTTTCTACACTTCCTATTTTAGTTATTAGTGGACCCTACCTTGCCCGACTTCATCCTGTGAAGGTCAGTTGCAATCTGGAATGGCCATGCCACTATCAACAGCGGAGATTGTGTATCAAGTTTTTCTTGACTCTTCCATTGATCCTGATCCTGTTACCTCACTGACGAACGAGGAGGATCCCTCTCTTAGGCCCGTGTGGGCCACTTCGTTGTCTTGATCACATGATTGCTCAATGAGACTTTTCCTTCGGATGAAGCTGTCATCGAAGCCATGAATGGTTTCGAAAAACCTTGGGATGATATGCATCATCACTCTTATTTTTTCCCAGAGCTTGAAACAATCAAACAAGATGGTTTTTGATCTACTTTGAGAGAGATAGTCGATCACGTCGTAGTTCCACTTGATATACACAAAATTTATGCCGAAGGAAATATGGCAAGTATTTCTCCTACCATAACGATCAATATCTCTCGTACCCCTGGCAAGGTTGAAAATGTAAATATTGGTGCGGATTTTTTGCTAGAATAAATCCTAATCTACACAGAACTCTTCAAGAAATTATGAGATATATTTTCTTGGTCATATGAAGAGATGCGAAGAATTGAGCCTCGTATTGTCGAACATGAGATTAGAACTTATCTAGATGCTAAACATGTTCGGTAATGTCTTAGAGCTGGCAACCCCCGGTAGGTCCTTGCTATTAAGGTAGAGGTAGAGAAGCTACTTAATGTTGGCTTCATCTACTCGGTTCCCTTGACTGAATGGGTATCCAACCCCATTCTGGTGAATAAGAAGCAAGGAAACATCTATGTATGTATGGACTTTTGTGACCTGAACAAGGCCTGTCCTAAAGACAACTTCCTGACACTATTCATCGATCAGATTCTCGACGAGTGTGTGGGAAGCGAATTATTTTCTTTTATGGACAGATTTTCAGGATATAACCAAATTCAAATTAAACCTGAGGATCAACACGAGACGACATTTATTTGTCCTTGGGGTACTTTCGCATACTGAAAAATGCCTTTTGTCCTTAAAAACACCGGAGCAGCCTTTCAACATGCCATGACCTTTGCTTTTCATGATCTTAAGCATATAGTCGAAGCTTACCTTGATGATATTGCTACTCAATCTCGCAAGAGAGAGGATCATGCTATGCACCTTCATCTTATTTTCAAAATATGTCGTTACTATAGAATCCGATTGAACCCTCACAAGTGTATATTTTGCGTCAAGTCTGGTCATCTTTTGGGTTTTCTAGTTTCTGAGACTGGGATCATAGTAGATCCACTAAAGGTTGAGGAAATACTTTGATTGCCTCTCCCATGCACGATTAGAAAACTTCAAGGTTTACAGGGGAAAGCTAACTTTCTTCGTCAATTTATAGTAAACTATGACAACATCACTAAGGGTTTCATGTGTCTTTTGAAGAAGGACACCCCTTTTATCTAGGATGAGCAAGTCCAGGAGTCCTTCGATGCTTTGAAGAAAGCCTTGGTATCAGCGCCTCTGCTGAAGTATCCTAACTCAAGTAAGGATTACTTGCTATATATCGTCACGTCCGAGGAGACAATTGGTATGGTTTTGGTTCAGGAGGATGATAAGCTCCACGAGCACATCATCTACTATCTTAGTCGAAAATTAGTTGGTCCTGAACTTAATTATTCTCACATTGAAAAGCTATCTTTGGTTGTCCTTCACGTAGTCCAACATTTACGTCATTATATATTTCTCTTCAAGACTACTGTCATTGTCGATATCAATCCATTTCAATACATTCTTACCGGGCCTATCATAGGGGGGAAATATAATAAATGGATTGTTATTTTACAAGAATTTTATCTCGATTTCTCTTATGCGAAATCCAAGAAATCGCTAGTCTTCGCGGAGTTAATATAGGAATTTCCACAATTAGATGAGGATTTTATCCATGTTGATTTGTTTGTGGATGAACACATTTTTCTTGTCTCATCATCCAACCCCTGGTATGAAGACATTGTTCTCTATCTTCAAACTTTGAAGTTCCCTCAGCATCTCTCACGAGATGACTGACGACGTGTGAGGTACCAAGCTAAGAGTTATAATATCATTGGTGACACTTTGTATCGTCGAGGAATAGAAAATATCTTGCATCGTTGTTTAACTCACGGAGAAGCCGAGTCTTTCCCAAATGATTTCCACAGTGGGGCTTGTGGTGGTCATCTATACGGGCTTGCGACAACCCAAAATATTTTGTGAGCCAGTTATTTATGGCCTACTATCTTTAAATATTGTATTGAAGTGATTAAGAAGTGTCACCCCTTCCAGGTGTTCACTCAAAAAATGCGCTCGCATCCAACCCCTCTTCATTCAGTCATTACCTTCAGTCCCTTCATCGAGTGGGGGGTGGAATTCGTGGATTGCAACCCAAATTTGGCTCGGGGGCATCATCACATTATCATGGTCATCGACTACTTTACTAAGTGGGTTGAGGCCATGCCTACAGTTAAGTCTGATCGGAATACTATCACCTTCTTCGTATTCAATCAAACTATTGCCCATTTTGGTATCCTGAGTGAGATTGTCATTGATCATGGCAATCAATTTCAAAATGAAATGATGGAAGAGATAGCATCTAAGCTGGGGTTTAGACATGGTCATTCTTCTCCTTATTACCCCTAGGCAAATGGACAAGTAGAGGCTATCAACTAATCTCTCAAGACCATTTCGCAAAAAACTTTCATCCATAGTAAGTCTAACTTGCACATTATGCTATATCCCGCACTCTAGGCATATCTAACGTCGGTTAAGACTTCCATCAGTTTTTCCCCTTTCCATTTAGTACATAGTGTGGCGTTGATATTACCTATTGAATGTGAAATCCCTTCTCTTAATTTGGCAGTCGCACTCCTACCTGACACTTTCTATCTCGAGCGATGCCTTGTACACCTAGAGAGTCTTGATGAGCAGTGTCGAGATGCCTCTATGTCTATCAAGGCGAGCACAAGATGTGTCAAGGTCCAGTACAATAAGTCTGTTTGTCTGCGATTGTACGCTGAGGGTGACTTTGTCCTCTTGTATGATCAAGCCAAAGAACCACTAGGGGCAGGCAAGTTTAAACCCATGTGGCACGATCCTTATATCATGCGACGTGTCTTAGAAAAAGGAGCCAACGAATTAGAATATTATGAAGGGAATATGTTGTTCGAGCCCAAGAATGGCTCTACTTGAAAAGATATTTATCTTGAGCCCTAGACTTAGGTGGAACTCTTTGTATACTAATTTATTTTAGTGTATGTATATTTTCCCTTTCTTTTTGTCTTCAAATTGCTTATCAAGTTTTCCCTTGGTTGGAAGATGTCAACGGAGTCTTTGGTCTACCTATGATTTGCAGATGGAGCCAGTCGTCATACACGGAACTTGGCTTCCGCCACTTGGGTGGTTTACTCACCCGAGGGTCTACTGGTGTCTTCAGGTGGCATATGGCTAGGGCCATCCACGAATAATGTGGTCGAATATAGCATCGTTATAGAATTTTTCAGCGATGTTATCTCGCATGGTATTCTCTCTTTAGAGGTTCACCTAGATTCCCAGTTAGTAGTATGTCATTTGAACAATAGTTACCGCATGTGTGATCCTACTTTACTCCGACGATTCCTACGGGTACGTCTTTTAGAACGATAGTTTGATTTTATTACATATTATCACATTCCTAGGTGTTCTAATCATGTATCTGATGCTTATGCTAATTTCATTTTAGATTGGAATTTGTCACATAACTAAAGAAAAGAAAACCATCTCATCAATGTACACATTGTAAAATATAAGTAAATATGAAGATCCCTTTTTATATTTCAAAAAATATGGTGTTTATAGTACAAAATTGGGGCTAATACCCTCAATACACATATACATTCGGTACTACAATATCCATGACATCTACGCCTGTGGCATCATATGTGTGTCATGTTAACAAACTACAACATTTGTGATATGCCAGAAGAGTCACACCCAAGCTCTGGGCACACCAACCACTTGTCGTTGCATGGCTTCTGGAAGATCCTCTACCTGAACCATGGGAATCTTATGAGTCAAATGAAACAAGTTTCCCTGCACGTTTTGTAGGACTCTCTCAGCTTCTCCTCCCATCACCTCGTCTCCCTGGTTCCTCCGTCGATGTCGAGGAAACCTTTTTGGTCTTTGTAGACCCACGTCTACATTACACAAGTGTCTAGTTAGTACTTAAGTACCATCCAAAAATATTTTTGTTCTATTATACAGAAAGGCAAAATAAAAAATGAAATATTTAAAAACATTCGACATACCTATGTCACCGTAGGAGAACCTTGGTGGAAGTGGAATGTCCAAATCTCCTCAGAAGTCTATCCCTACATAGGGATATTCATATAGGGAAATGACCTGTCGTTTCCACCAGTAGAAGAAATCCTCATTGTAAGGTGTGGCCACCCTACCTCCCCCCTGCCGCCTCATTACCTCAGTCCACCATGCCATGGCTGGATCATGAGGTCCTCTCAGAAGAATCTTGACTCAAGGTCCCAATCCTGGAACCTGCTCGAAGACGAGTTACCTGGTCCAGACCATTTATTGTTTCGTTGCCTGACGCTCCCACAATCACTGGTTGAATCTCGGAGGTATTTTGGTCCAATTTTCACTATTTGGGTTAAAAATCAAAATGGTATAGTAATTTTTGGTTTTGTTACTATTTATAAACAATTTTACCCCACTTTCTATAGTTTTGAGCCATTTTTTCGCCTAATGGACTAATACAAAGGTGGATTGAGTTGGTTTTTGTAGTTTTCACCAGGGATTCTTGTGGATTTCAACGTTATGTTGGCCATTCGTCACCACGGGCATGTATTTTCATTACCCAACATATAGGATAGGTATCCATTCCATCATGCATTTTTGCATTATCCTATAACTGTCACTTTTAATGCCTTAGGGACGAACCCTAAGGCATTAAAAGTTGTGTCATTATCAAGTGGTAGAGACTTACCAAACATGGGTTCCCTAGTTAGATCCCCTACTTCACTTGGTGCCCGTGCAACGATTTTTTCCATAGGACCGGGAGTCCCTCATAGCTAGTACATGACTTTATGTTGAGCCGCATTTCTCACTTATAAGCATGCTACCTTATACCCTGAGGACTCCCAAACGAGTTTAATTTAAGCTCTTTTCCAACTTGTCTTCAAAAATTGAAAAGATTGTCGAGTGAACTTGTCTCTTTCACACTTGTAAATTGGATTTGAAAGGATGTCTATTTGGCACGAAATTATCCCTTTTTCACACCAAGTAGACTAAAATACATAAAAAGGGACATTTTTTGGCGTTAGGTTGTGATTGCATCTCATGCCCTTGCTTGCAGTATTGGGCCTATAGTCGGTTCTTTCTTTGCATTGTAAATTGTTTGCCCCAAATTTTTTGCATCCTCAACCAAGCAGAGCCTTGTTTATATCCTTCGCAATTTTACACCCTATACCTAGGAGGGAACATTACCCTGAGTGTCCATCTCCCGCATGCATCTCCTTTCATTGATCATAGGTATCTTCCACTGTTGGAACTAGTTTTTCTTACTTGTGACACTCGTTTCCTCCTCTGTGTCATAGAATTCATTTTTCTATAAAAAAAAAAACAAAAAAATACGGGCAGGAAGAGAGTATTCTATTATGTTGGAAGCAGTCGTTTCGCCTTTGAATAGAGCACAAAGTTATTGAGTCCATTCATCATCATAATTTTTGGATTAGCATGACCTTAGGAAGTTGAGCTCATTACAAAGTCTTTTCTACCGACTGGTTACTCTTCCAGTCCCTATAGAGAGTAGCATTGATGCCTCCTTCATCTCATGGTTTCATCATTGGGTCTATGCTACTCGAGTCCTCCATATGTCTCATGCTCGTGTTCAAAGGAAGTCTATCAACTTGTGTTAGCCACTTCTCAAAACTCTTGACTTTGCATATCATCCATACCCTCATTTTGTCTCAGAATCACGTGATATTGTAGTCCTATCATGCACCCTGGCCCTACTTTCATCATTGATAGGAAACCTTGAACCCAACAATCAACATTTCATCATTGGTCGTTGACTAGGTGGTTTCCCTTGTGTTCGACAGCAAGACATATATTCACACATTTGGATTCATGCAATGTCTTAGATGCCTATGCAGACTTATCATCCCTGTTTGTAAAATCCAGAGCTAAAATTACATATTTTTCCACATGTACACATCTTTCATACTATACAACATGCGTATAAGCAAGCTACTCCACTACAACCCATGTACATCAGGATTTGTGCCAGAAAATGAAAATTAATGTTGAGTTTCCATGTCACGACAAGAGATGTATGATCCTTATCCTTCCATACACTGGAAACATTCTGAATCGGCCCTTCAATTCCATTTTGAAGGTTATAAATGGGCCAATTTTGAGCTATGGAAAGAGGAGAAAGAATTCAACTTTGAGAGCAAAGTTACTCTGGAGAAATTATTTACTTCATAGTGAGTTTGCACCCCTTTGTCCTTTAAGTCTGAACACAGTGTTCAACCCCCAAGCTCTTCCCTTATTGATTGAGAACCTCATTGTTTCTCTCTTATGAGCTTTCCTTTAGTGGAGAATTGAAGTGGTGGAGGCCCAGCTAGAAGGAACTTAGTTTCTCAGTTCTGAACAATGTCGATGTGGAAGTCTGTAATATTTTCACTTATGTTCATCATTTATTAATAGAAATACTCATTTCCTATCCAATTGATATCTTTCAAATATTTGAGTTATTATCCATGGGCATATTTGTTATGTATATTAATTGATTATGCTATCTAATGTGCTAACATTTTATATTATCACCACATGCTTGCCTTGCTTGGTTATTGAAAACTAGTTGCAGGTATATAGATTTGGGTCAAAGTGCTCAACGGTGGACTTCATTGAACATCTAGATGAGGTAGGCCTATTTCTTATCTCGCTTGCATATTGGTTTATTTAGCATGTTTTTGGGATAGAATTGATTTCTGCAGTCATTTCCATCTGTTGTGGTTTAGTACCCTATCCATAAAGAGATTTTCCTCGTAACAGTTCATGTTCATTAACAAATTGAGTGTTTCAAAATTTTCCCTTTCTTCAATCCTCAAAGTTTAGGCAGGTGGAGGTTCATACCGAGGACCCTCATTTCAAGGTACCTCATTCCTAGGTCTCCCATTAAAATTGGGTTGCACTAAAGGTGAAGGAATCATACTAGATTCCTCCATGCTTCTTTCAATTTCCAGGGCGCTAACCTTGGCCGCATCTAAAGTTTGTATTGATTTATCTTTCAATATATACTTTACATTTGGATTCATAGCATTCATGTAGTAATGGAACAAATTGTTCCCAGATGGTTGGGAAGTAGTTGGGATACCATTCAAGGTCGAGTTAAAGCGTTGATTAAAGTTTTGAATTTTCTCCCCCTCATGGATGGAGATGGTTGTGAAATCCCTGAGTAGAGAAGCCACATCATCCGCCCCTTGGAAATGATTCTTGAATTCTTGGATCACAGTGTGCCAATCTAGGATAATATCATTGGGAAGAACACAATACCATCTCTTTGCTTCACCTTAAAAGGTTCTTACCAAAATTCTAATGATGACATCAGGAAATGTTATGTCCATGAGTGCTAATGCGTCATAGAAGTTTTGTATATGATCCATGGGACTCAATGTACCAATGACATTGAACTTAGGAATCCTATTTGGGGCATCTACAGGTATGTCATGAAGAGGTCGGGTCAATCTCAAAGGAGTCATGGGTTTCTAGGGCATTTCCATCGGAACATCTATGGGAGGGGAAACAACAGTTGTTGGAATGATGAGAGGAACAACCTAAGGATTAGAAACTATTGTTGGATTGACTAAATGTTTCTTTAGTAAGGGGTTTTGAATAGGATAAGAGGAATAGGGTGACTCATCTTGCACAAGAAGTGTAATGATTTTCCCTGGTTTCCCAGGTGTATGTGTCTCACTACTTGTTTTCTTTCACGAACTTTGACTTCTTATATTCCTAGAGAAAATTGTTTCCCTAGTTTTAGGATACTTCCACCCTGCCAGCTTACAAAGGGATCAAGTAAGTACTTTTAGTACAAGTGATGTATCACACCAACAATCCTACCCTTTCTGAAACGATGTATATTAGCCCAACTATAAACAAAGCTTTGTTTTCATTCTTCTCGAAGTGGAAGGTAAAGTATAATAGATTTATAACTTCTCATGTGAGTTTGAACAAGTATAATCGGACACTGACAAGGTAAGAGAAAACAAAAGCTCGATGGTATTTTATGACTCCAATATGAAACGAAAAATGTGAGGGAACTGAAATAAAACAAGTACCAAAGAAAATTCCAAACGATCACTAAAACACCTTGCCATAAAATTTTGTCCACAAGTGGGAAAAGGACCCCAAAGAATTCAGGTCCAATGCTCAATACAAGTTCAGGATACAAGCAAAACTAAAGAGGTTTGCAAGTTCCCCAGTATGGTCACCAGAAAAAGGGACGTGTTATAAGAAAAATTTGTCTATTGGGACAAATCTGACCTATCTAGTTGTGAAGCCGGTTACAACCTTTTTTATAGCTTGGCATGAGGCAGAGACTACCTACACCTCATATGGTCCTTCGCTTGAGGCGGTAATGAAGGGGGAAAAGGAGAGGTGAAAGACTTACACGAAGTCTTTCTCAGGACCACCCACCCTCGGTGTTGACCTCCCTCAGCTTCCTGGATGGCCAAAATGGTCTGGGTGGTGAAAATTATAGACAATAGGATGAAAATAAGCTCGTTGATTTTTAGGACAGAGAAAAACGAGTTGTTCACTCCCTTAAAGCAATGGCAAATATCCCAGAATGGGTTCTCGGGGGTAAACCGATGTCCTGGACAATTAACCAATGGATGCCTCAAGTGAAACAGTGCAAAAAAAGGGTGAAATGTGAGCTTAAAAGCTACAGCCAAGTCCTTTTAGATGGCTGTAAATTGCGGACAACAATATGTTCGAAGTTTTTACAACATGGAAACAAGCCTAGAATGGCTTGATACCCCTCGGGGTGACCCGAGAAGTGATCCCAAAAGATTGTCAAATCAAAAAAGGGGATGTAAAAGGGGATGTAAAAGGGGATGAACAACCTTTTTACAAGTTGTTATAGCTATGATATAAGGGAGTATTTACAAATTTAATTTTCGGTTCATGGGTGAAGGGTGGATTGACGAAAGGTTGAATTTAAATGTATTTTATTAATTAATTTTTTGTTATTAACACATGCCTTGGCCACAACATTGTTTTGAAGGTTATCCCGATAAGGAAAACACATCCTGAAACTATGCCAACCAGTATAAGAACAATATTCTTAGCAGACCATGGTGGTTAGGTCAAAGACTGCTCCATGTAGTTCAAAGAAGCAGGGATTAGCCACTTCTCGTCACTAGCGCTTTCGGGCTCTTAAAGTCGCTTGGATGGAAGAATGATACCTGCGAAAAGGAAGAGGCCTAGAAACCCCCTAAAGGGAATTTTATCTGAGCTTACCCAAGTAGATTAATATTCCAACCAAGATGAGCTATTCAACTCCTTGAATGTTTAGTACTAAGGAAAGACCACTCGATTTATACTAACTAGACAACTTTCAAGGGGCTCCTGATGAAGGCTCCCTCACTTTGACTCTTAGTATCCTATAAAATTGAAACTTTTTGAAGTAAAGGACCAAGCCATCCACATGGCGAGGTCACATCTTTCTTTTACAAGTGTGCCTCCTCGTCAGTGAATTTGAAATACATCTAAAACTTTATACAAAAAACAAGTAACTAGGTATTTGACATATATGTCATAGCTAAATAATATGTATATGTAGGTAGCTAAATAGTATAGGTTTTGTTTTGAGTGTATGGGGCAGACCCCTGAATTGTTTTCAAGTGTTTTCTGGCTTTTTGAGTGTATTTAGCTTGCTGATTTTTGAATGGCCTCTTTAGGGGCAGCCACCTATAGATTAGTGGATGAAAAATTATACAATGAAAAGATGAAAAAATTAACTAATTACAAGTAAATGATTAAACCATTAAACCCAAAGGAATGTATTGACGCTCTTTGCGAACGACAAGGCCACCATGTGCATGAAATCTCCAAATGATTCCTTGTATTAGGAATGGAAGTTTACTGATTGGAATTTAGAAATATTAATAATTATCCATGAAAGTACAGATCAGATTTTACGAACATAAATTCACAAGTAAACTACTCAAACTATCTACAAAAACAAAGCATATCAACATGGGTATGTGTGCCAAAAAATTTGGAATGAGTGCAAGTGAATATAAGGTGAATATGAGAGCGATTGGGTAGATTTACAGATCAAATTTGATGTTTTTTTTTCGCTTTCCTGCTGACCCCTTTGCCTCAAACAGGTCTTCAGGTGGTCCCTAACCGCTTAGGGGAAGCATAGTAGGTGACCGGTTATGTCCTTGTAGGAAAACAACAAAATTTTAGTATTTATATATGAAAAAACTGAATTAAATGTAACAGAAATTTGCACATAAAAGATATATAACAACCAACCAAGATGGTTTTCCTGTTGGGGGAAATTGACCAAAATGGTCAATTTTCCTATTTGGGACAACAAGGTTAATGGTAGGAAAACATAATAGAAATGTACATGAATGAAATAAGGAAGCAAACAAGTATGAACAACCAACTAAAAAGATTATTTGAGGGATTTCTTAAGGGGCTCTAGAACTCCCAGCCACTAGCTAAGGTTGAAAACAATTGAGTACTTCATAAAATCTGCACTAAAACACATCAAACAAGTTAAACCAAGTTGTTTGGAAATGAAAGAAAGCAAGTTAAACCCAAGGAAGCAACAACAAAAACCTAGCTAACCAATCCCTCCTAGAGATAGCTAACATAACAAGTATTTACTTCTACCCCTCAACCCTTAACCAACAAGTGACACATCGAACAACTAAAATCTAACAAGTATCACACACACAAAGAGTCTTGGAAAATTTCAGCAGGGCTTTGTTACTATATTCATCCTCTCTTTTTTACAATGCCAACCCTCTTATTTATAAAGGAGAGGTGAAGACTTAGGGTTAGGTCACACGACACTTGTCACTTTTGGAAAAGTGACAAGTGGATCAATCCTAAAGTCTTTTTGTCTTTTTACCAAAAAGTAACCTTATCCCAAAAGGGGATCTTATCCAAAAGGGAATCTTATCCAAAAGGTATCAAATCAAATCTGATTTGACCTCTTAATTATAATGTATACATACCAAAAGAAAATCATGTGAGACTACATATTACAAAAAGCCATTTTTCATAAAATGACAAAATCAATATGCCACATCACCATTTGCCTTGGGATTTGTGACATCCCAAAGTCTCTTTGATTGTTGTCATATTTTGTAGTTATAGGTGAGGTGATTTAGGATAGTTCCCGACCATCCATGGCTATCGGATTCACCGGGATGAAACCCCAAGGTGTGGGGAAATTATAGAGTTGCTTAGGAGGGAAAGGGGCCTCTGGGATTTGGTTGTTGTATGTAAGGAGATTCCCATTGTTCAGGAACATTTCAGACCTGATTATACCCCCCCTTTTATTTCTATAAGTTTCCTTGTGATCTGGCCAAAGCATGGCTTCAATTTGGGCTTGTTTCGATGAGGGGACCCCCTGGGCCTGAACCTTGAAAGTATTTTCCCCTGTACCAAACAACCACAAAATTGTTCTTTCTTGTGCCCATGTTTTATCTCTATCCTCTACCTTTCCTTTTCCTTTCATTTGGTGCAACTCTGACTTTGGATGAGTAAGATATGGCCCTGGGAAGGTACGCGGGAAGGAGCCGGTCGAGAGACTGATCAAAGAAAAGTTTAAAATTGGGGAAAAGTTTGGGGTTGGACACCAGAATTGAAAGGCTTCTATAGGCCTGCATACCTATATCTAAAAAAATAATTCCTCATCCGACCTAATTTGGCCTCGAAGACCCCCAATAAAGCCTCTTCTCGGTGCATGCTTATTAGGCCAATAATGAGTCTTTGTCTCTATAGGACATGCCACTGAAATTTTGGGATGAATTTGTAGAGGCGAATGCCATGATACATTATGTACTTTGCTCCGATCGTTTTTACTATTCACGGGCAAAAATCCACCTCTGTATGGTGAAGTTAGACAATTAAAATGTCTAGTGACCCTTGGTGGGGGGAATTTAAATTTACTATATAGTATAAACATATATAAATACAATTTATTAAAAAAAAAAAAAATTTATTATATTTTCTAA
>JASDQU010305656.1:81117-102069 GCA_032191745.1 Picea mariana | reverse complement strand
AGAATCATGAATATTGTAAGCATTCAACTCACACCAGGGGTCATTAAATCCAAGATCATGTGGCACTGCACCTAAGACCTTTCTGACACCACATTCACCTTCAAATAAGAACTTCACCTTTTCTGGATCATGCATCAATACAGCAGCAGCAAAATCTCTTTGGATGTTGAGCTCAAGTTTTGGAAATAGCATAAGCAATGCAAAGGATGCATAGAAATGCACGTCATAAATATTCCACATCAAATACTCAATTCCTTCCAGGTAAAGAAACTGCCCAATATTTTCCTCCTTATCATTAAATCTTTCACAGAGATACCTGCATCCCATAATAGACCAATTTTAATATGACTGCCTGTCAGTCCTGTGTTTTTGTTTCTTAAAAGACCTATTCTATCCTACCATTCGACAATATCCCTTGATGGGACAATGCTATCAGCTCCACTCTTTAGTGCTTGTTCTGGCCCTTTGCAAGGAAAATCAGCAGAGGTTTCCAAAATAGTTTTATTTTGACAAATAGGTTTCGCAGTATTTAACTGCATGCTATGAGCAATATTGAAGCTGACGTCTTGAGTGGATAGATAACCACCAGTTCTGTCCATGCATACTTTAGCATCCTTCAAGTAGTTCACATGTGTTTGCTCAGAATCTGACTTAGAATTTTGATGACAATCTTCAATATGTGCAACCTTGACTCTTTTATTCAAAKCCTATCTCTCAATCTCTTGAGATTCCATGTGTTCTTTTGCCAAGCAAAAAATCTTCACTTTCCTGAACTGGAAATTGTTTTTTGCTTCCTTATCCTTTTAAGGAATAATAGTTGCTGACTCTACAATGCCTGTTGTATGTAATTTCACAAGTGGCATACCGTGAGCTGAAAACAGCCAATCTACCATGGAATGCTTTTTGTGGATCCTTGCCATCAACAATAGAATAATGACGAAAATCATCTGGCGAAATTCAAACCTCTTACACTGAGTATTTTGAGCAACTCTTGATGGACAATTGCATTACCTTCTGGGGTGAGGTGCAAAAAATCACTCAAATATTTTGTTTCCAGCCGACAGTTTCCTGCATTCTTGACCACAAATCAATAACCAGAACCCCGAACTCAATTGTGACTTCTATACAAGTAATAATTTCAATTTGGAATGCTAGAGTGACATCACCACTTTGTCATTATCAGGGTCTCCTCCTTGTCTCGCAATTTCCATGGCTGCAAGGTGAGCTGACCGAGTTGGATCTGCGATCAGACTGGTTGATCCATAGTGAAATATTAATGCCTCTCGGATTAGCTCTGCATCAAACTCAGATTCCTTGAGAAGCATGTCAGCACTAGGATTATGATATAACATAAACTCCCTCTCACCATTTGTCTTTAACGTAACAAATACCAGCGTCATTCTGGCATGGGCATCAAATCTAATTCCTCAGCACATCACATTATTTTCCCTCAGAATGTCAGCAAGCATGTCCCCAAACTCATCATCCCCAACCTTGCCAACAAATGTCGATCGATCGTCGATCTTGGAAAACCAACAACTACATTAGCAGGTGCACCAACCGCCGCCTTCTGGAATCCGGGCGCATCGACCAACGAAACATCCGAGACCGTGGGGGAAAAATAAATGAGAATCTCCCCAAAGAAAACGATCCAGCTCTAAATGTCGCTCTGAATATCATGCTTATCTGTCTGTCTTCCAAACGTCAATCTTTCAAAAGTTCCTTCCCGAATCTAGTTTCGATCACACTGCAGCTCCATAATTATCGGTGAATCTTGAATATCCCCCACATTCATCGCACAAATGAAATTAAAACATACAAATATTAATTTCAACAAACCCTTTCGACCGGACTCTCTGCAAATCTGATCAAATTTTGGAGCATACATAACAATGCTCACAACTCCATGCATTGAATGACCAACAGATGCGGAACCACGTCGTCCTTTAGATCTGATAATTTCTATTTACTGGAGATGGCAACCGCTTCGAGAGCATATCTTCACTTGTAATACATAGAGGGCATGAAGGATCTTGTTGATTAGCTTCAGAAGTCGTCTTCTCCAAACACTCTGGATGGTAGACATGCCCACAAGCTAGCACAGCGACAACAGAAAGATGATACTCTTGTGATAGAAGCTTTGAGCAAATGCCAAAAGTATGAACCTCCACCTAGGAAGATGTGGAAGTAGCATGTGCATTTTTGGCCCTGATCCTTTCCATGGCCAGAGAAACTCCATTCATGCTCTCTTTGCCAGGAATCCACCCAAAATCAGAAGGGCTTGTTGCATCACTCCAACGGAACCGCTCTCTTCTAGAGGAAGCTACAAGATCTGAAAATGTCTGCATCGACCACCAATCAAGGATACCTCCATGTGAACCCATTGTTGAGTCACCATTACTACCAGCCAACTTGAAGGAGTGTCTTCCATCCAATGTTGATATGGAGTTGTTGTTTAGTGAATTTAATGCATGGATCCAGCTGTCTGAGATTTGCCTGGTAAGATGTTTGTTGGAATTATGGTGCAAGCGCCTGGAGAAAAAAGAATGACTATGGATTGGTGGGCGTCGTGATGAAGCTAGCTGACTTTTTGAGCATCGTGGCAGATCAGGCTAACTTATATATTCCYTTTGGAAACAATCCTCTGTATTTAATGAGGGTGTAAAGGATTCTGGTGTCTTTGGATTGAAGTAAGGAATAGCTGAGGGGTATTCCTCTTTGGAGGATGCTTCTGTTATATATGGGCCCAAAACAGAATYTGAGGGMGTATTAAYTGAGTTTCCATCATGATCCGACAGAAGGGGAAAACTAAACCACTGTGGCTCACGAAAGTTAGCTAACAAGGGGCTTGAATCAACCGAACCATTTCCAACCTAGAGCAGGCGCTTGGCTCTCCTTGAATACATGATGATTTTCAAAATGTTTCGACACATTCTCAACAGACAGCGAGGATCTCTGTCAGTTTATCTGTTTGAACAATTTGAAAAGGTCGAAAAGCATCCAAAGGGTCACTATAACAATTGCCGAAGTTTCCTTTTGATGTTTACAACAGTAAGTGATTTCACCAGCTTACTTGCTGCAGGGAGTACACCTTAACTATTGAAACCCAAGGCTTTCACCAGCTAACTTCAACTTCACAACATACATTAGTTGAAAATGTTTTTCACAAAAATTTGAAAAAAAATTTGGAGGATCAATTTATTTCTAAGATAAAATCTTAAATCCTATGTTTTGATACTTCTAAAATCAGGCGAGCTTATTCTTCTGCCTACTCCTACTCTAACCACTATACTGTTTCCAGGTCGGGTAAAATCATGCTTCCAATGAAGCCATACAAGTATCTGAATAACTGGTAAAACTTCTGATATGGAAATGATGAATGCTAGAAAACATAAAATACTGATATACAATTTGAAAGTGTAGTATAACCAACCTTTGTTTGACAAGAGCAATTTGACATTTATGTTGCTCGAATACTCTAGATAATCAGCAAAAGGATCAATGACACTGTAAGAAAACACTTCTTCCTGTTGCTTTGGCTGAACATCAGAAGATCTCTATATACCCTCTTTCTGAGAATAGCTGCCACCCTCAACTGCGTGCAAATATGAACATGGCTGCAAACTAACTTTATTGATGATGATGAATTGTTTGTTGTTGTCTGCATATCTATGTTCAAGTATGGTGCATGCAAACCGGTTGATTTCTGTAGATGACTTTTCAATGTCAGTTGCAGGAGTTTCAATATCTATTGAGGGAGTTTCCAAATGATAGTATTGTTCTTCATCAAAGACAAGTGAGTCCAGCACTCCCTTGTTTTGCATAGGAAAATGAACAATCTCCTGTTCCTCCTCTTTTCTTTCAGGTGCAAATACACCATGAGAAACCTTTTTAAAAATTTGAGAACAATTCTCTTCTATAACTGGTCCTTCATGCAAATCAAAGGCAACAGGTGTGATAGAGACATCTATGCAATTCTCATAATAATCATTTTGAAAAATAGAAGAAAGGACTACTTCCTATTGAAATTGCTTCTCGAATTCACCACAACAATATTCAAAGAGACTTTCAGCTGGAAATTCATCTTTACAAAACAAATGGAAAGCATAATGAAAACTTGCTAATGAGTGAATGCTTGACGCTGGAAGAGACCTGCACCAATCAAGGGCTATCCCCTCTAATGAATACTTGAACAATTTAATCTTAACATCTTCATGTATGATCTGGAGCCGATGAATAAACTCATGAAAATCCAACATGTGTTCAGCTGGCACTTCCCATTCTTCTCCTTGAAATATAAGAAGGTTGTGTTCCCATTCATCCCTACTAGGTATTGGATGAGGGTAACCAGAAATACTTGAGAAATCACAGAATGCATACCTCTTTGCTAATATATTGTTCATGTCATACCAGTGGAGTCACCAACAATTTTCTGAACAATGGAGTCGCCACTGAATTCATCCTTCATGGAGTCTCCAGATAGATGATTACAACCAATGTAATGTCTAATCCTTTTCTATCATCAAGGAGTAGATCTAATGTCATTTCCCAGGGAATCTGAGCTTCAATCTCCTCTCCCGGGCAACGGCGCCAATTTGTTATCACTCCAAGAAACTCCTTAGGGTTGTAGACTAAGGATGCTTGGTAACTTAAAAATAATGTGTAGGTATGCTTGGAACAATGGGATCCTCAATGATTAATGTAATAGACAACTCATCATACATTTAAAAGAAACAGTGCTTTCAGGAAACAATAATCAGATCAAGTAATTTCAAAGGAGGGGATGAAGAACACTGATCTTGATTGCCAAATACAGCTGGGTGTAGGGCTTAATGCAAGATAGAAAGAAAATCCTTCTCTTCAAATCTATGAGCTTAATAAAGAGATAACAGTCTTTATAAGCTAAGATGAACTGAAATAAAGTACAGAAAAGGAAGCATGGATATTTCTGATATTGAAAACGAAAGGAGACTGCAATTTTATTATATCATAGGATTTTATAAAGTAGCACAAAAATATATCCCAGTTTGAACCCCTGTCTCTTAGAAAAGATAGGCATTTATAGCCTTACAATGTAATGATCAGATCCTAAAACTGTGGATCTATCTTTCTAAAAACAGTAAATAGAAACCGTATATACAGAGTAGTAGGAAAAGGTCCTTAGAATAAGGAAAATCCCTGTATTCTAGTCTTCAAAATGTGTTGAACAGTTGATGATGTGGAGATCAGCCTTCCAAGGCTCTTTGGCTTGTTATCCTGAAGATAGAATTCGAGTTGGATGATGTGTCATTTGATCCCTATCATTTTTCCCTTGAAAACGACCAAATCTAGTCAAAAAATTCCCTTTTGAATTTCATCTCCAAGAATGACCTTCAGATTTTGATTTGATAATTCATAACCAGCTTATTGAAGAAGATTTCATACCAATCCAACTCGAAAATCTCAAATCTGAGAAAGAATTTGGTTTTTCTGGCCATGACAGGCTTTCACCAGCTAATTTACCCGAAAATCCGCTCCTTAGTTGGTGAAAGGCGGAGCTTTCACCAGCTAACTAGCAAAATTC
The DNA here is from genome assembly GCA_032191745.1 of Picea mariana. NCBI lineage: Eukaryota > Viridiplantae > Streptophyta > Pinopsida > Pinales > Pinaceae > Picea > Picea mariana. The sequence continues at coordinate 96,506 of JASDQU010305656.1, read as the reverse complement.
AAGACGGGTTAGATGGTGAAAGCGCAGATTTTTTTAAAATCAAATTTCTCAGTCATGGAGAGTCTGTTTTGCATGCTTGAATAGTCGATCGACATCTACAAATCCTAAGCTTTCCTGGTACTTTCAAATCTGCATTTGGAGCCCGGGAAGCCAGCCAAATATTCCCTACAAGATTAGGCATCATTCTTTCAAAAATGCCAATGCATTTTTTATCGCTAATAGAAGGCAGACCCAAAAGTCATATTAAGTCAAATTGAATAATCCATGTGTCAGCATGAAGTTCTTTCGTATCATGGGTTGGGATTAATTTGAGTGCGTATTTCAAATGTGAATTTGGATGCCAACCATCCACTCAATTGTTGATTAAAACACAATTTTTGATCATCCCTAACAGGGAGAATATAAGTTAGTACTACTTTAATTAGTCCTCGGTCATGGGTTCTGGTCACATGGTGAAAGTAGTCACGTATTTGGAGACTTGATGCTAAGATCCAAATTATCTCCTTCCATGTAATCGTGTGGTCCAATGTAAAGTACCAGGTCTATTATATTAGAAAAAAAGAGAAATAATGCAGAGAATAACATTATAATAGCAACAAAATGCGGAAATATTGCAGAGATAATAGCGGAACAACAAATTATATGGAACCACAACACCAAAATTATACCTTTAATGATAGGAAACAATGTTCACTTGCCTCTTCGAGGGGGAAACCTCTAGCAGAGAAAATCTCTATTACAATCATTCTTCAAGAAAAAACTTCTCATACCCTCTAATCCAATTTATACTAAAATCTATCAATCAAAAGAACAATCTATAGGAAGGTCCTTCTAGAAGTGAAAGCTTATATTATGTCTTCTTACATTTGACTTATTCTTCCTTATTGCTATGCCTTATTATTATTGTCCTTTATTACATGGAAATATATTATTCTACCTACGTGAGGCGTTAGGGAGGTTGGGTCCCTAACATGTCCTCCCCTTTAAAAATAGCCTTGTCCTCAAGGCTTGAGATGAGGAAACTGTTGTAGAATGGTAGTTGGTTCCAAAGTGGCATCTGTTGGAGTTGTATATTTCCAATGGACTAACACTTCATTGATGGTGCGCTGACGCAGATGATGCTCACGCTGGTCCAAAACTGCTTGTGGTTGCAACCAGATGGAGCCTTCTTCATCCAACTCGGGAAGGTTGGTTTGAGTTTGGAACTTAGTTCCAATCGCCTTCTTTAAGAAAGAGACATGAAAAATAGGATGGAGCTTAGAATTAATGGGCAAAGGGCTGATAAGCCACCTATCCCACGCTTGAGAATGGTATAAGGACCATAAAATTTGGGCGCCAGTTTCTGACAATGGTCAGCCTTGAGTGAAGTTTTCTTATAAGGTTGCAGTCGAGGAAACACCCGGTCTCCTTCAAAAAATTAATGTTCAGAGTGATCTTGATCTGCATGTTGCTTCATGCTATTCTAGGTCATGACCAAATTCTCTTTGAGGGTGCGGAGAATAGTCTCTTGAACTGTAAGTGTTTGGTCAACTGCCTGAACCTTCGAGACACCTTGCAGGTATGAGATAATTGAAGGTGGATTTTTTCCATATACTGCTTCAAAAGGAGTCATGCAGGTAGATGTATGGTAAGAAGTGTTGTACCACCATTCAGTGAGTGATAACCATTGAGCCCACTAATTTTTCCTTTCAAATGAAAAACACCTCAAATATGTTTCCAAACACTTGTTGACAACTTCAATTTGACCATCAGTCTCTGGATGATAAGTTGGGTTGAGAAGCAATTGGGTGCCCTATATCTTGAACAGTTCTTGCCAAAAATTGTTGGTGAAAGTGGGATCTCGATCAGAAACAATAGAAAGAGGCATGCCATGAAGCTTGAAGACCTGATCCATGAAAATTTGAGCCACAATGGAGGCAGTGAATTGGTGGTTGAAGAGCATAGAAATGAGCATACTTGGAAAGACGATCAACGACCACCATGATGACTGACTTATTTCCTGATTTAGGTAAGCCCACAATAAAATCCATAGAGATATCCCTCCAAATAGCAGGTGGAATCAGACACAATTGTAGTGTGCCAAGACCTTTGATTGTTTCTCCCTTGTTGTGTTGACAAACATCACATTCTACCACAAAATTGTGAACGTCATGTTTCATACTATCCCAGAAAAAAGAATGTTTGACCCAGTCATAGGTTTTGGTAAACCCTGAGTGCCCAGTTGTGGGTGTAGCATGAAGCTCATAAAGTATCGTGGATTTAAGTTGTGAATGTTTACTTAAATACAAACAGCCTTTGTAGCGAAGCTCATCATTTTTCCAAGAGTACCCTGGAGAAACTGGAGAATTGATCTGCAATTGTTGGATCAGATGCAAAATTTTGGGATCTTGTAGCCATTCCTAGCGAACAGCTTGGAGCCAATCTGGTACAATGAAGGAGAGGAAAAAAAGGGACCCTTCATCTTCATATTTTCGTGAAAGTGTGTCAGCAACCAGATTATCTTTTCATTTCTTGTAAATGATCTCATAATCATATCCAAATATCTTAGTCACCCATTTGTGTTGCTCCGAGGAGGAAGGGCATTATTCCATAAAATACTTGAGGCTTTGATGATCTGTCTTAATTTGGAGTCGTTTACCCAATAGATAAGGGCATCAGAGATCCATTGCTTGCAGAATAGACAACATTTCCTTTTCATATATTGATTGGCCCAAATGTCACTCTCACAGTTGTTTGTTGGTAAAGGCCAAAGGTCGACCATCTTGCATAAGGACTGCTCCAATTCATCTCCCAAAAGCATCACATTCTAGGAAAAAGGTATTTGTGAAATCAGGAAGGGCCAGGACTAGAGTGGTGCACATGGATGCCTTCAAGTCTTGAAAGGATTGATCAGTTGTGGGAGTTCAAGTGAAAGAATTATTTTTAAGGAGAGCAGTGAGAGGTGCCACAATATTTCCATAATTCTTAACAAACTTCTAATAATATCCTATTAAACCCAAAAATCCATGCAATCTTTTGACAGTCTTTGGGCGAGGCCAATCCTGCATAGCTTCAATATTCTTAGAATCCACCCTAACACCTACCTTGCCAACAATATGACCCAATTACCTGACTTCCAAGGCTCCAAAAGAAAATTTAGATTGTTTGAGGAAAATTTGGTGTTGAGAGAGTAGATGTAGAACTCAATCCACATGAGCAAGATGAGTTGTCTAGGTTTTACTATAGATAAGGATATCATCAAAGAAAACTAAGACAAAATGACGGAGAAAAGGATGGAAGACATGATTCATGAGGCTTTGGAAAGTGGAAGGATCATTACACAAGCCAAAGGGCATGACCAAAAAATCATAGTGGCCCTCATGAGTTCGAAAGGCATTCTTAGGAATATCTACCTCATTCATACATATCTGGTGGTAGCCAGAACGAACATCAAGTTTAGTAAAGAACTGGGCACCACTCAATTCATCCAAGAGGTCATCAATGATAGGAATGGTAAATTTGTCTTTTATGGTGAATTTTTTTAGGGCACGGAAGTCAGGATACATGCACCAAGAGCCTTCTTTCTTAAGGACCATGACCACAGAAGAAGAGTGGGGGCTTGTACTAGGAAGTATAACACCTGCGGTGAGAAATTCTTGAACAATTTTCTCAATTTCATTTTTCTGGGAAGAGGGATGACAATAGGGATGAACATTAGGAGGAAGGTTTTCGGGGACAAGGGGAATGGAATGATCATGAACACCATGGGAAGGAGGAAGTCCCTAGGGAGTGGAAAAATCATCTTGATGTTTGGATAGGATGGATTGGAGGTCCTGCGGCACAAAGGGTGTCTCAATGGCATGAATGGCATGGAGTTGGGAAACAATTCCATAATGACTTTTTTTTAGGAGATTTTCCATCCGATGGGAACTGATGATATCTGGGGAACCGATGGTGATGCCTTGGAACTTATATTGTTGGCCCTCCTGGTTGAATAGCATGGTTAATTCATTAAAATCCATGAGAATGGGACCAAGATTCCTTATCCATTCATCACCCAACACAATATCACAACCTCCCATGACGATAGAAAACATATGATATTTCGTGTGGTATTGACCGATTTGGAGACTCACATTTTCACAACTCCCCCCACATTTCATGGACCTGCCATTGACAATCATGATTTGAAAATTATTGACTGCACAGATATAGAAATTAGTTTCTTGGTAAATGCGGCGATGAATAAAATTATAGGTGTTTCCACTGTCAACAAGGATGATGACCTTTCGATGCTTAATGTAACCAATTAGCTTGAGGGTTTGGGGAGCAGAGAATCCAGTGAGAGAATTCATGGAAATGACCAGTTCAACTTTGGTAGGGTCAGAGGGTGGGTTCATGTCAGTGAGCTCAGGTGACTCAACCATAGGGGGGGCCTCAACATCATCTTTCAAAACATCCTCGGATATGGCCATAAAAATATTTGTCATCACAATTATAACACTTTCCCATGAAAATATTTGTCATCACAATTATAACAAAGGCCTTTGAGTTGGTGTTCAACCATTTCTTCCCTGGTCAATTTTTGGATCTTTAGTGGAGCGGAAGGAGGAGTGGGAGTGACTGGTTTAGGGTGAGGACTAAAGGAGGGTTTTAATGTTTGAGAAGATACAACATGTTATGCTTCCTTATCTCTTTTAGTAGCTTCCACCCAACTCTAAGGATGATCCATGAGGACATGGGCACAAATATCATCCTTGAGGCCATTGATAAAACATTCTCGGAAAAAATCATCAGACATGCCCTCTGTACGGAAATTCAATCGCTCAAAAGAATCTATAAATTCTTACATTGTGCTAGATCATTTAAACTTTGTCAAATGGCCTAAATGGTTGGTTTTAGTGTCAAAGCGTTCATAAATATCTACCACAAATTGTGTCCAAGCCACATACCCTTGGCGGGCATTTTTTTTCCATTGCCACCATTGCCAACGTTATTGATCTAGATGGAGAACACCATACTGGATTTTAGACAACTCATCTTTATCCAAATGGATCTCGGTGGCCATCCACCTTTTACACTAAATCACCATTTTGAGCCTGTGGCTTTGATAGACCATGACATTCACCCTTTTGATGGGGAATGGAATGTAATGTCATCTTCATTTGTTAATTATAAACATCATGTAATGATTTCCTAGTGGTCTTATGTACATGCCTATAGCATAGCATTAATGCACTGGATCCAATTATAGCTCCGCAGTTAATTGCACTCAGGATAAAGTAGTACTGGGATGGGTGACTGCCCGGGAATTCCTAGTTTTTTACATGCCTGTGGAATTTTATAAACTTAGTCCAATTTATTCCACATGCATCATGGGAATTGTTCTCCTCTCACTCTCTCATATATAACTGAGGTGAAGGAGGCCCATTAAGCATGAAATTGAGTGTGATTTAAATCTTGTTGTGAATGAAGAATAGCCAACATCTCTTTCCTTTCAAAGATAGGCTACCCCATTCTGCCAGTTTATGTTCTACAGTGTTTTTATATCTTATTCAGTAATAGAAGTTGATTTTCATTGTATTTTTGTGTTCTCTTCTATATTTTTGTGTATTCAATTGTTATATATCGGTCATATTTATGTCTTCATGTCATTCTCAAAATAATTTAGATCAGTGGTATCAKACAAGGTTKCTCCTTGCCGCTTCTCAAAGAAGGTCCCCGACGAGGTCAGGGTATAGAGAGTTGGGTCTCGAKCTAGTTTCACTTGAGGACAACWTCTCTTTCCAAACTAATCGACCTCCCATGGAGGAAGAAAAGAGATATGGAAAAGTAGGATATCCTTTCCCATTACTTGAGGAATACCTCGTGTGACATAGAAACRGGATGATGGACAACTTTTCTCARATCCTTTGAAGACTATCGATGGCAGTGGATAAGGAATATTCAACAAGAATCCATTTCAAAAGTGTAACACCCTTMAAGGTACAAGTCAACTTTGATATCCCCTTATTTGAAGTCCGGATAGATGCATATGCTCTAGAAAAATGGTTGAATCTGCTAGAAGGTTATTACTCTGTCCAAAACATTTTCGACAATGAAAAGATCACCTTCACACTCCTTAAATCCCTTCCCCGTGTCAGATTGTGGGAAGGTTACTGGGAGAGGTACACCATGGATTAATCTACATTATTTGGGAGAGAACCCACTTGGGTGGCCTTAGTAGATGCCCTAAAGGAGGAGTTATACCCTGTCGGAAACTATGATGACCAATACATGAGATGGACAACTCTGCATCAGAAAAGATACCAGACGGTGTTGGAGTACACCAACATCTTCCATACCTTGCACTCAAATATAGGTATCAAAGACTTAGAGTAGAACCTAGTTTTTAAGTACCACAGTGGTCTACACAGGTACATCCAAACAGAGATGGATTTCTTGGACATCTCCTCACTAGGAGTTGCTTATCGATATGCAGTCAAAATTGAGCATAAATTCAAGCAGGAGAGTAAGTGGGAGAAGCATGGAAAATATAAATCTAACTTACATAATGAAGGACAAGGCAAGGAATTCCAACCTCAAGAGAGCCATCCCTAGATGTAGGCAAAGAAGGGTAAAGGGAAGTCTAAGAACAACATAGGAAAGTGGTGTGAGTTCCATAAAATCCCTTGGCACAACACTAATGAATGTCACTCAATACAGTCATTGGTGGCCAAGCTCAAAGACAAAGAGTTGAACCCTGACTTGGACCCTGATTCAAAAAATAATAAAAGGAGACAGATCATTGATGCAGAACCCACTGCTATTGTCGCAACTGCAACAATCCAACCAGAAGAGGATCCTGAGGAGGGGGGGACAACTCTTCCATTCACAGATGTGGGTGAAGGGGACCCCGTTGCATTTTATTGTTGATAGTGGAAGCCAAAATAACATCATCTCAGCAGAGGTTGTAAAGCAGTTGGATTTTCCAACAACACCACACCTGCAACCATACAACATTGGGTGGCTTCGCCAGGGTCAAGATCTTTGTGTCAACCAGCAGTGTCACCTATATTACAGCTTCAAGCCCTTCAAGGATGCGGTATTCTGTGATGTTTACCCACAGGAACTCTGTGATGTTCTATTATTCCAACCATATATGTACAGGCCTCATGTTTTTTATGAGTCTCGACCTCGTAGCGTCATTGTTACTCTGGGGGGGCAGCTATATAGGATACCAGATTTAGTTATGAATATTGTCCCACTAAAACAATGCCACAAATAATCTCTCACACTGCAAATTTTATCCTCTTCATGATCTTATCAGAAGGTGAACAAAAGGACACTGCAACCATTGTAAGCTCATCCCAAGACCTTTCTATCCAGCATAATCAGATCAAAAATATTGTACAAGAGTACCAATATGTTATTGTTGCATCTATGGGGGTGCCTCCACACTGCCCAGTCAAGCAAGGTTATAACAAAACTCTTCATATTCTTCATGCTACATATTCATTGACATAGTCCTCCCACACTCAGGTAGATCATGTAGCTATATTGGTTGAACAGATCCAACACCTCAAAAAACAGTTTCATGATAGCCTTCAATAAGCTAATAAGCAGGGCAACTTCTTCAGTAAGGCAGGCAGCACACCAAGCTTCAGATCTAATAGAAGTCTCCCAGTCTCCCAAGGGAAATTGACGCAATGGGGACCATTGCTTCCTAAGGGGGGAGGAATGATCCAAATGGATCTCGATGTCTATCCATCTTTTCCACTGAATCACCATTTTGAGCCTGTGGTTTTGATAAACCATGATATTCATCCTTTTGATGGGGAATGGAATGTAATGTCATCTTCATTTGTTAATTATAGACATCATGTAATGATTTCCTAGTGGTCTTATTTACATGCCTATAGCATAGCGTTAATGCATCGGATCCCATTATTGCTTTGTAGTTAAGCACGCTCAGGCTAGAGTAGTATTGGGATGGGTGACTACCCAAGAAGTCCTAGTGTTTTACATGCCTATGGAATTTTATAAACTTAGTCCAATTTATCCCACATGCATCATGGGAATTTTTCTCCTCTCACTCTCCATTTGAATGTTCCAAATAAACTTATTTTTACATGCATTATTATAATGAGAAATAATGTTCCATTTGAATTACCCAGCCAGTGGGATCCGAGCCATCAAATTTTTTCACATCCACACATGGAAGGCGTAGGTCACACTGAAATTGATGGGGTTGAAAATTTTGGTAATTAGAGGAAGTTTCACCTTCGAAGTGCAAATGTGGGTCAGAGGAGGGAAGATCTGCAGGGATATTCATCTTGTTGCAAATCGTGTTAGTGAACGATGCAAGCTGGGTAGCGAGGTCATGTTTGATGGTTTCCATTTTTGCGTATATAGAGGAATGCATGTTTTTATTGATGGTGGAAATATTGGCACTGAGCTACCGCACTTCTTCTTGGGTCTCTATGAAAGTAGAGGAAAAGGAATTGAACCAGGCTTCCAATTCTTGGCTATGGGTGTGGGCCATAATGAAGAGGGAAAATGAAAAGGGATGAGTGGGACCACATATAAAATGGGTTATGGGTGAAGGGTATCATGACGAGAAGGGAAACAAGGTGAATCCAATGGGGTAAGGCCCAAATAAGGGTGTTGGAAAGGGGTTGGGTCCACGGGAAAAAACAAATGATAGGTATGACTATGATAAGGGAGAAAAGAGAAATCTAATGGGATAGGGCTCAAATAATTGTTCCAACAGGATCCAAACTTTTTTTTTCTCTACTGCGGAGTTATACTCTGACTTGAAGAATATTGTAGTGTTGAAATGCAAAAATTCTTAACATGAAGAAATATGTAGTAATTTCACAACCAGAATGAAAGAGGCACAATTGCACGTCAATAGGTCTTGTCTGTTTTGTTTATGTTTCCTTCCCAAGGGTTAGGGTATTCAAGGGTTCTACAGACAAGGGTTTTCCATGTTCTATAGCTCTCTGATATATGTGTGAGATCCAATAGTAGTACTTGGCCCAATATCTCAGGGCACCAACTAAGGAGGCTAGACCATTCCCTTAGCCATACTACCCGACTACCCAAGTACTAGAAACTATCCTCCCGAGTGATGTTCTAAGTGGAACTATAGAAATCAAGTGGCCAATCGGTTTATCTATAGAGGGATTCAGGAGATCTAGGTCAATCTATATATAGGTGTTATCTAATGCGCTACCACACGAAGGGGTACCAACCGGGTTTACAAGGGTGGTGAGCATAAGTGTGCTTAAGTACTACTTGTATTTACTGCATGTAGTGCTCCCCGAACTTGGGTTTATGACTGTAACGATAGATCTCTATAGATTTAAGATGTCGGAATATGTCTCTACCCTGGAAAAAATTAACCCACAATTTTATGTCGAGGAAAGCGCTCTGATACCACTTGTAAGGTACCATGTCTATTATATTAGCAGAAAAGAGAAATAATGTAGAGAATAACACTATAAGAGAAACAGAATGTGGAAATACTGCAGAGATAAAGACGGAACAACAAATTATATGGAACCACAACACCAGAATTATACCTTTATTGATAGGAAACAATGTTCACTTGACTCTTTAAGGGGGCAACCTCTAGTAGAGCAAATCTCTATCACAATAATTCTTCGAGACAAAGTTTTGCATACCCTCTAATCTAATTTATACTAAATATATTTATCAAAATAACAATCTAGAGGAAGATCCTTCTAGAAGCAGAAGCTTCTATTAGCTCTTCTTACATTTGACTTATTCTTCCTTATTTCTAGGCCTTATTAATATTGGCCTTTATTGCCTGGAAATATATTATTCTATCTACGTGAGGGATTAGGGAGGTTAGGTCCCTAATATCCAAATCGTTGGTCATATGAAGAAGACGTAAGCACTCGGGCTATGTTTATCTATATATGATTTTTAGGCCTCAGTTTCGAGCCTTTTCGTCATATGAACATCGAGGGAAAAATTTATAACCACAAAATAAATTGGATAGAGGACCTTGTTTAAGCTCCTTACACTGGGTTAATAAAGGAAAAAAACCCACATTTTAGTCATATGGTTAAATGTGACTGGACATGGAAGACTGTTGGGTCCATACGACATCAATAGAACCTAATTAAAGCCCTGTAGTGATAGTGTATCCATGTGAAGCATATAGAACTTGTTGAACGAAGAACCTATGGATATAGAAGATAAGTATTAAGAGCATGTCTACCAATGTAGTTATAGAGGTCATATAGGAGTGTATGGATGAATGCATGGGTTGATCCATAAATGTGATCAACTCATGAGGAGGTTCGAATTCTGAAACTAATTTTGTAGACATAGCAGATCTTTGGACAACCTCATTATAGACTTATGTGTAAATTAAAAGCTTACTAACTGTGGGTTTATTCTAGAATAGTTCCAACAGTAGCAAACAGAATTTAGCACCCAGCCAATTCATTGTTGCTACAAGATTTTTGGCATGTGAAAGGATAAATATTGAACACCTTACAAAGGATTTAAATTATTTTAAATCTAAACAAATGTTTAAATAATGAAAAAATATCAACATTATTGTTAAATTAAATGAAGAGGTGCAATGTTTCATTGTTAAAAAGACACAATGGTTCAGTAACATACATGTTAGAAAACTATATAAACATAAAGGTTTTGGTGGAAAGAAGGTGTCTCAGTGGTCCAATTCAGAAGATCAAAACAAAACCAGAGTCCAAGTAAGAAATTAAATATTCTCATGAAGTGAGGGTGGAAGGAAGGAGTAAGGGAGGATTGCAGCCCTCAATAGGTTGATGCCTGAAACAAGGGAGTTGGTGCTTCCTAGAGTTGGTGCTCTAAACAGAGAGTTGGTGCTTCCTAGAGTTGGTGGTCTAAACAGGAGATTGGTGTCTCCTTGATTTGGTGCTCAAAAGAAGAGATATTGGTGTCTCCTATACATTGTAACTTGTACTTTTTGTGATTGTTATAATTAATTTTGGTTTTCAGTACATTCTTGTTGATTAATTAATAAGTTTAATATTTAATTATTAAAATATTGAAAAAGAAGCAATAATGATTCACCCCCCACCCCTCAGTATTGGCCAATATTTCAACAAAGGTTCCCTCTCCTTCCTAAATTTCCTTAATATGAATTCTTATCCTGAAATTATATGCTTATACCACCTAATTTTGTAAAATGTGCAAGCAACCATTTTTGTTAGAAATATGCATATCATAAAAATTGTCAAGTAATGCTACAGGTCCTTTTTATACTCAATTTATGAATATTTATTCCAAAATTTTCCAAATTATAATAATTCCATGTTATTCTCCTATGAATCATATTTTCAATGAATGTATTCATGCCCCGATCCGATCTCTGAGCTGAAAGTTATGGATCTCAGAAGTTAACTGGGGGTTAATATTTACCCTCCATTGTTTGGGTTGTAAATCCCTCATACTAACTCCATTTGAAGAATGGTTTAGATCATTATAAATATCTCTTTGAGATCTATTATTTGGGATGCAAAAACTATGTGTCCTAGAAGGACATATAGTTTCGAATTTTACTTCTTAAAAATTTCATTTATGCCTACGAAAATGGCCTGCAAGTTACTGACTTAGAAAAACACTGAAATTTTCTAGTAAATTTTTTTTAATCATTTCTGATAATTTATGCAAAATTTAGCTGAATTGAGATAAATTGAATGTTGACATGGCATATCGAGTCAACCTGACACTTTGGAGTGGTTCCCCGTCATCTTTCTTCCACCATGGCCTTGCCCTGTCGATCCTGACCTCCTTCTTTCCTTCATTTCTTGGTGTGCTTACCTTACCTTTCGGTCTCCACCATCTAGCTGCCATGTGGAAGTATTTTATTAGGTCACGGGGATGGGTGAGCCCCATCCCGCACCCATTTACTACAATGCATGAAGTTTCTTGTCGAAGAGATCTAACGGTTAAGGTGTAGTGGGTGTCGGTGATGATTGAAGACCCATGTCACATTGTGGCCCCCTAAGTCTGTCGATCGTTAACACAATGGGGAAGGGCCACAAAACCTAACCAAGGTTTCATCCAGTGGTGATGTGTCACACATCCATGCATTGTGTCCCCCCACCCTTGCGTTATTCTAAGCCACTCGACCTCACCCNTCATCGGGTAGGAGGGTGCCCACCACCATAACAGTAGACCACCTTCCACTTGTGACACCATGCCACTATTTACCTTCCACCATGGTAGTACACGTCACTTTTATACCACGTTATATGACGCATATATTCCACGTCACGTTGATGTCACGGTATGGGAAAAATTCCCAATTTTTCGCATTTTTTCCTATTTTTCTGAAATTTCCAAAAACACCCACTTTCGAAATTTTTCCTGTGGTCACCATTGAAGTATTTTATTTTCTTCATATGGCCAATTTAGGGTCCTGTAACAATATTTTCATCCTCGATACAGTTGGATTATTGAGAGGGGGGGTGAATCAATAATAGATATTTTTAATCCTTTTAACCACAATATGTAATTGTTATTTATCTTTATGATCAATATACCATTATCATTTAACAAGTGAAGAGTAAATAAAACATGAAAAATGAACAATAATACATATACATAATACACCAGTATTTTTAGGTGGAAACCCAATGCGAGATAAAACCACAAAATTCTTTTTCTTATATGTATTTAAGAATTACATTCATTGGAAGCACCAAATTCCTTTGCTCTTCAGTTGCAACTAGAAGGAGGCTCTGACCCCCCATGTTTTCAAGCTACAACCTAAGGGAATCTCTTAATTCCCATTTCTCTGGATACAATCAAAAGGAGGCTACATCCCCCTATGTTCTCTGGCTACAACCGGAAGGGGCTATAACCACCTATCCTTGTTTTGTCTAATCGCCCTGAAATATAAGTGTCAAATGATGAAACCACTGCGACATTGTACCTATGAGATATATCATTGTAAACATATACCAACCTGTGCCAGCAACCTGTAACCATCCTGTACCAATAGCTTGTAATCAATCATGTACCAGAATTAAGCATGTACCAACAAATACCAACAAGTACGTGACATATATATGTTGTAGCTCACGTGTGTATGTGCCTTGTTTATACAGCAGCCTACATATGTATGTGGACAGTCTATACTGCATCCTGCGTACACCTTCAAAAAGCTAGGGTTTTCACTTTTTATGAAACTTAGACACTCTGTTGTCTCTGTCAAATCAACCTGCAACCTATCACTGTGTCCAATCTGTAGTTGTCCCCTATGCATACATAATCATACATACCCCTTAACCAAGTGCATCTATATCTCTCTAATAATGTGCCAACATGTGTATACAATCATGAACAAGTGTAATGAATCTCACATGAACTAGATATCAAACCCTTACTGATCTGTAGCCTCAAAATTCACAAACAACTTCACAACCTCTTCACAACCAAAAGCCCTCAACCATGTACCAAGAAATACTATCTATGTCTCAACACTTGAACCAACAAGATGTACCAATGAATAATACCAACATTCCATTTTTGTATTTCTATAGATATATCTCATACCACAGATGACATACAACCAACAGCCTCTCTAGGGAAAATCCTCAAACCCCCATAACCATATCTCATATAGAAAACAATATCCAACTACACAGAAATAAGACATACATTTGGAACCTATAGATAGATCTATTGTACTTAATCATTGTAGACCTTCTTGGGAGCTTGCTTACAAACTCTAGAGACCTGGCATATTCATCTCCTCATGTTTTCATGTATTTTCCCAATTGTACACACCCTATTATACTTCCAAGACACATACGTACACACCCTTCTCCACTGCAGCATGTGTACACCTCAAAAACTCGGGTTTTTTCAGTATTTTTTGCAATTTGGAAACTTTCGTCGTCAACCCTTCATGCTACCTTAGACTTGCGTAACTTCATATATATCAATGAGTGCCTGCAATAAAACTTACATAATAATAGATATTAAATATGATCAATAGGTACTAATAGGAGAGCCTTGCTCTCTTATTTATACTTCCATGTAGCTTCCTCAAGGGGTTACCTTCTAACCAACTTAACCCAACTTCCTTCTTTTAGGGATAACCCACTTCTAACCAATTGTCCACTTATAACCACTTTATCCACAAATAGTAAACTCTCCACTTCTAGTTGCAACTAAAGTATTTTTAATTATTTTCTTATTGCAACAACTTAACCCATGATTAACTCTGAGTTTCACCCACTTGGCTAGCCAACTTCTTCTAGGAGCTTCTAGGACAATTTGACTTATTTGACCTTCTATATAACTAATGACGGTTCTCCAACTTCACAAGGTCATAACTCTCTAATCGTGAGGAGTTATGTGATGTTCCACATATCACCAGAAATGGAATGACATGTACTATCCATATAGAATATTCTTACCTATAAATATACTAATATTAATACCATTATACATCGAACAAACTTAAGTCCCTTAACCATATTGTTGTGCCTACCTGAATTTTCTACCCGACTTGCTTGAAGGGCTTAAATCAATGAAACTCAACCCAATTAATCAACAATCTCCCTCGTTGGCATTGATGGAAACACTTTGATGAAACATTTAAGTCATATTGCTCATGCTCCCCCTGTGACCATCACTCCCCCTGGAAACATTCATATGTGTTCTCTCTCCAAGCATCTAACTCTCTAACCATGCATCTAATGAATCTCTCCCCCTTTGACATCAATGGCAAAGGTAATTGTTCGTCAGGGCTGGTCCCCCTAACTGAACTATCCTTGGGGTTGCTCCCCTTGAGTGAACTTTCCCCAAACTGAACTATCCTCTTAATGGCGCTTCCTCATGTAAATCTAAGACATATAAGATAATCATTCAAAAGCATTAATTTTGGAATAGAAATTACTTTGAGTCTCTGTCGAAGATACTCAAAATCTTCCCTTGGAAGCGGTTTTGTAAAGGTATCTGCAAACTGTTATTTTTTTCCCACATATTCAACTATGATGTTCCTCTCTGCAACATGTTTCCGTAGAAAGTGATACCTGATTGGAATGTGTTTCATCTTGGAGTGCATCACTTGATTCTTTGAGATACTGATGGCGCTTTTATTATCACAATATATTGGAATGGGCTCATCATACTCAACCTGTATATTTGTAAAAGTTTGTTTCATCCATAGAACTTGTGTACAACATGTTGTTATTGCAATATACTCTGCTTCAGCTGTAGATAATGATACGGATGTATGTTTCTTGTTTATCCAAGATACCAAACACTCACCCAAGTAGAACAAAGCTCCACTTGTGATTCTTCAGTAATGAATTCAACCTACCCAATATGTATCTATGTAGGAAATAAGTGATAGATCCTTTCCTTTTGGATACCATAATCCAAACTCT
>JASDQU010305656.1:56745-74527 GCA_032191745.1 Picea mariana | reverse complement strand
GAGCAAGAGGTCACAGCAAAGAAGCAAGTCGAAGCAGCTTGGGCCAAGCTCGAGGCGATCGAGATAGAACTGCTTAGACCTGGGTGACTCGGGACGAATCATAGGTGAGTGTTGGAGGCTTGTTGGCCCTTGACCAAGTTTTGGGAGTTTCTTGGTCATGTTGACCTATTTTGGGACTTCGAAAGCCTACCAAAGGAGGAGCGCAAGACAAAGCAGATATCACGGGATCTCAGCCCCCTTTTGGGTCTCTTTTTTGGTTTTTGGGAATATGTAACAAGAAAGGGATGTCGGCCCATGGGTTTACCCATGTTTAGGCCTATTTTGTATATAAATAGATGCCTAGGCTAGAAAGAATAAGGGGATATGAATGAAAGGCTAAGTGCTATATCTAAGTGATGTGAATGTATGCTAAGTGCAAGTAGGGTTTTTGGATGCTTTGTGCATGATTGTAAGGAACTTGTAGAGCTGAGTGCAATTAGTTATGAAAGATTGTGAAAGGATTAGTGTTGTAACACGAGGAAAAAGGATCTAGCGAGCTGTGCAAATCTTTTGTCCTATGCAGAGTAAGGGTTTTGAGGCTCTGTGTTGTAACAGATTGACTGAAGGCAATAAAGAAGAAGATTTGGTGGATGTATCCCCAGGAGGGGGGTGAACCACGTAAATCCTGTGTTGTCTCGCTTTGTGCTTTGCCTTAATGTGTTTATGTATTCTTTGCTAAGTGCTCTAATGTAGTTGGATAGATCTACTTGATTTGTGCTTATGATGTGTGAGAATGCTAGATTTGATACATATGGTTGTTCTTAGTACTTAACCTGGTTGATCTAACCTGTTTATTTATGCTAAGTGCTTGTATACGGTAGATTAGTGTGGATACTACGAGGCTCTATTTTATCAGTGAAGTAGATAATGATTGCATGTTAAAGAACTAAAGGTGCTAAATGATTTATTAAGAAATACAATCACAGATATGTGTCCCAGCTAAGGTTGCAGACACTTGAGTCCTGCAATCACCCCTTCCTCTACCTCGGGTGTGACTTTATATGCTTCGCAAGTGTTGCCAAAAGGGTTGGTAGTTAGGGTTTTGTTGGTGCATTGTTGTAGCGTTGAACCCTAGGTATGCCCCTGTGCCAACACTAAGATTCAACACAACATATTATATCCAGGCTCTTTAGCATTTTTACATTGCAACAAATTCCTCAAAGAACCCAGGAAGTTGATGATGCATCCACTAGCTCCATTTCGCCTGATACAAATGAGAAAACGAGGAAAAACAAAGTCAACCATAGTGAAGCGTCAGCAACTCAAAGGCCTTATGGATTGAACACCGACAAAGTAGTGCTTTGACGAACACAAGTCCAATTCACTGTGAAGTTTCAAAGCATTGCATGAGACATTGTAGCATAGAACCAACTTAGCACATGAAGTAGACACCAAAGCATAGAATATGTAAAATTGGAGATCCCTTAGTAGGACATTGCTCCAGTCATACAAGAGAACAAGACAAGTTGACAAGCTGGAAGATTTGTAAGATATCAACCAACAAGCAAAGTTATGGGAAATAACACAAGACACTAGACATGACAACACACTATCACAAGTGCTCCAAGGGCTAGAAAGTGTTTTGCAACACCGAAGCATCAAGCAATTTGATCTAGCTAGACCACACATGTACGGTTGACGTAGAAATTTATGACACCACATTGTGGAAGGGCCATTAGTAGTACAAAAAATTGTTTCCACTAGACACAACATTAAAGGAACATAGATCTAAATTCATCGTATCACCTCAAGAACACTGACGCATGAAGTTGGCTAAAAAATGGGAACAGCTCGGGACCAATTTTATGTTGTTTTCCCAGCTATTTATATGACTTTACATGAACATAGTATTTGTACCCAATCTTCATTTCTCCACAAAAATATCTCTCATTAGTTATTATTTGAGTAGTACCAGTAGTCATTCATCCATCAAGTCCATTTATCCAAGGAATTTTGGTTCCATCGCATAGTCCCCACATCCATGGATTTCCCTAGCAGACATGTGATTTTGTATAGTTCATGGTCCATGCAGGAATCTTGCACTCCCAATGTTTCATTCTCACATCAATTGATGTTGAGAATGTAATTGTTGGGAAGGGGACCCAACCTACAGTTCAAGAGAAAGATGCTTATCCTAGCCAAACAATTTCTTGAATTGTGCTTCAAAGCTACTATGATACACCATCTCTCTAGGAAAACATTTTTTCTCTTTTTCGCCATGGATCAACACCTTTGTTGAACCCAGTCACCCTATTTTGTGTATTTCCCCCTCTGTCAATTCTATTTGTCCATGTCTTCCTTGTTATCAAGCAAGATGAACAAGACACAAGGATACCCGTGGTCTTGGTCGTTGGAGCAATTACTCAGTGTTAATCATTTGCAGTTGCCTAAGTAACTGGGCCAAGTTATAGTTGTAGGACTTGGTCTAGTCACTGCTTCTATTTCTTGGTTGCAGGATGAAGTATGTCTATCCTTCACCATTCCAGAGAAAATACAAGTAGAGAGAAGTCAAGACCCGAGAAAAATGTGTACCAATCTAGTTTCCACCTCTAGAACTACTCCACCCATTGGAAACGTTGTGTCAGGATGAAACCACAGCCCAGATAGATGATTTTCACTTACTCAATCAATGTGTTGATATCCAATCTCTATGCAGAAATAAACCATCATTGACCATATGTGAACACTATCATTTGTTTCTCTTCTTTCTTCTATGTTCCAGTCCCTGTGTCAAGTGATAGGATGACCAAATATAAATAAATAAGATCATTTTGTTCGCAAATCTTATCATGGTTTACCAGATAACTATCAAATGATGAAATGACCACATATTAACAAGACAAAGAACATTGTGTAGAGCAAGGAAACCATTATTGAAATAAGAAAAACACATAGAATAGTTCTATTAAATGTACTAGTTTTCTTTTGTATGTATTCTTGGTATGAAATRAAAATAATACAAAGTGTTGTTTCTTTTTTTCAAGTCAATGTGTATTTTTTTCAATTCAATAGATATATATTTTAATGTCTTATGTTAATTACTATGTTGTTGGACTATCATCCAATCAATACAAGTCTAATATTTTTTCTTGAATAGACTTTCCATTCACATATGAGAGAAGGCTAAGTGGTCCCTCTAGTTCGTGGGCCCCATCGGTGTTGGATTATTGAGAAGGGGGGTGAATCCGTAATGAGAAATTTATACCACCTATTAATCCTTTTAACCACAATGCATATTCCTTTGACTTATTCAACCATATTCATATGTGTATCATCAATATATTACCGTATCATAAACATTGACATCCATCAGTGCATAATAAACAATAACAAACACATCCACACAATTCACAGTACACCAATATTTGCATGGAAACCCAATGCGGGAGAAAACCATAGAATTATTTTCTTATATGTCAAGAATTACATTCAAAGAAACACCAACTTCCAATTCTCCAGCTCCAACTGGAAGGAACCTCTAACCCCCTAGTTTCTTAGGATACAACCTTAGGGAAGATTGATGCAGGAGCATCATCAGCAAGCACATGTGGCAGGATAGCTCAGCACCTGGGAATCATTTTGAAATCTCAAACGTTGGGATTTACTGCGAATCTTTTGGAGTTGATTGGAAAAATAGAAGAAGATCAAAATCTTGGGAACAGATGATCACGAGTGACCAGGGAGTTTCACTCTTAGTCTTGAATGTAACTAAGCTTAAGTAGCAGTTAGGGTTTCATTTTTGAAGTAGGCGAGCAGTCAAGGGGGAACCCTAAGGACCCCCTGAGATAAATAGAGGTTTTGTATGCCCAAATGAGGTTGTTGTGAGTTAGTAGGAAAGTTCTGAGTTTTTAGTTGTTGTTGTTTGATCATAGTTCTAGCCATTTTATTTCTGAATGAATATAACAGGGGAAAATTGATCCAAATGTGTGTCGTTGTTATTGTTATTCCATGTTATTGTGTTTTCATGAATGAATGAATTTCGTTATGAATAGATGAAACTGTGAATGTTATTATAAGTTTCAATTGTTTCTCTTATGTTGAACCAGTGCAAGGTGTGCACACAGAATGCAAGGAGTGCATTGACGGGATCTATTTCGAGGAGTGCAAAGTGACTATTGCAAGGCGTGCACAGTCAGCCGCAAGAACTCAAACCTTGTGTAAGGATCTATTGCAAGGAGTGCACAAATTAGAAAATCTACTAAGTGTCAAAGTGACCCTTTAAGAAGCTAAAGGAACAAAAGGCGAGGAAGCTCAGAAGAGATAACGCTTTCCAGAGGTGCAAACGAGATCCAAGAAGTGGATTCGTAAAATACTCAAAGATTGGAGCCTTTGAAATGTTTGGAATATTCCAAGTCAGGGAAGAAAGTGCAATCTCAGGAGGAGGATCTACAGTGATCGTTGGATCGATCACTGTGAAATATTTGTACCACCAGATCATAGTCTAGACAATGAGGAGTAAGTACAGAGAAGAAACAGATCTGAGCCATTGGATTTAGATGTGTGTGGACCAACAGTGGTTGGATCTGGAGGAGGTGCACAAGGTTTAGTCCATTTGATTTCATAGGAGGAGAGCTGACTTCGTGATACGCAAAGTCTCGACATCATCAGGATCATCCATCGGAAAGGACACGCGGCAGAGATCCACTTACGTCAAAGATTTGCAAGGAGAAGAGTCGCAGTGATTCTAACCGTCCATTGGGAGGGACGCGTGGCGAGTGATCAGAATTTCGCTAACTCTTGACTTGAAAAGGTCAAAGGGAAAGTTTGTGACAATTCGTGGAACATGAATTCACGATTAGATCACAATCATTGATCAAGGAGAGATATGGATCGTTGATTGTCCAGGAATAATTTTGGCATTTTGGGGATCGGAAAAATGGAGGTGAAAAGTCTTTCGACCTTGCGATACGCAAAATCCTGACGGATCTGAGCTATCAGATCGTGGGGGAATCAAAACCGTCAAATTGGGATCTCTGAATTATCATCATTTCAAGAGTCAGGAGAATGGAGGTGAATCGCATCGTGAATTCTCGATACACGAAATCCTGATGCGCTTGAGAGTTGAGCCCCGGGTCATGGTGAATGGTCACATGGATGGAGGCCAAGGGAAGAGATAAGGAACATTAAGCTCTTTTCAGGATTTCGAGATTCGGGGAGCCAAGGTTGGCTCACTCAAAAATTCCCGACACACGAAATCATGACGCACCTTTTGTGTAGGTGTGCGGTCACAGCCCGTGGTCATGTGGAGGTGAAGCTTGTGCTTGGTGCTTAGTTGTGCAGGCAGAGTTTCATAAAGGACTTATGGATTTGTTCATGGGATTTCATCATAGAATTGAAGAGTTGCTTCAGCTCCATAGATTGAAGAACGATCCTTGACTGGGAGGTCAGCGGACCCTACCGAGGCATAGGTAGGGGGTCTGCATCAAGTGGTATCAGAGAACAAAATTTCTTGCAAGCAGCAGGCAAAGGAGAGGATACAAAATAACTCGAAGATATACTCTATGTGTGAGAGACAATTGACATAATTCCACCGAGGAGATGAGTGGAACCACCTTTAGCCAATCGAGTTGTAGAAAGGGAAATGCGAGAACTTCGTGCAAGATTGGAGGCGATGGAGGCAGCGCAGAGAAGAACACCTGGCACTGGAGACATTGATGCAAAGAGAGAAGAAGTAGAATTCAAAGAAGCTGAAGGAGGGGATGTTGCCGAAGAACACTTGCTAAGAGCAGCTATCAGATTGGGAGCTAGAGCCAAAATAGAGGTCCCAATGTACAAAGGTAATTTGGATGTTGAAGAATTGTTGGATTGGATAANCGATGGAGGCAGTGCAGAGAAGAACACCTGACACTGGAGACATCAGTGATGCAAAGAGAGAAGAAGTAGAATTCAAAGAAGCTGAAGGAGGGGATGTTGCCGAAGAACACTTGCTAAGATCAGTTGTCAGATTGGGAGCTAGAGCCAAAATAGAGGTCCCAATGTACGAAGGTAATTTGGATGTTGAAGAATTGTTGGATTGGATAAGATCCATGGAAAAGTATTTCGACTATGAATATTTCGATGAGGATAAAAGAGTGAGACATGTTGTAACCAGACTAAAAGGGCATGCAGCACTATGGTGGGATGAACTGCAGGCTGAGAGGAGAAGAAAAAGAAAAAAAAATATAAAGAATTGGGACAGGATGGTAGCCAAGCTTAAGGCTAAATTCATGCCCAAAGTTTACCAGATCAATCTGTTCAGGAAATTGCAGAACCTGAGATAGAAGGGTATGACAGTTAAAGAATACACAGAGGAGTTCTACAAGCTAAACATCAGAACTGGACAAAGAGATAAGGATGAAGAAAAAGTTTCCAGATATATAAATGGCCTGAGGTATGAAATCTAGGATAAGATCGTCATGATGTCAGTCGAAACTGTGGAGGATTCTTATCAGTTCGCACTGAAGGCAGACAAGAAGTTGAACAGAAAACATAATAAACGAGGCAGAGGTAGAATCCCAACTTTGAACAAAGGCAAGGGAGTTGCCCATGACAAGGCATATAAATCCAAGGATGAGGCTGAGAAACCACATAGTCACTCGAAAAGAGGAAGTTCCCAAGGAAGACAAGATGGTGGAAGAAATTTTTCCAGAGGAAGAGGAAGAGGAAGAGGAGGAGAAGTGAGATGTTACACCTGTGGAAAGGCAGGACATAAGTATTGGGAATTTCTTGAGAGAAATAAATAAGGAGAAGGTGAAGCTCACATTTTGGAAGCACGGAGAAGAAATGTGGAAGCAAAAGGAGCAGAGGATGGAACATCCCTGATGTTGAGAAAAGTTTTCTTAATACCAGAGGCAAAAGTTGAGAAGCCAGTGTAGAGAAAAAACCTATTCAAGATAGCTTATAAGACTAAGGACAGAGTCTGCAAAGTGATAATTGACAGCGGGAGCACCGACAACTTAGTATCCACGGAGATGGTGGAGAAGTTGGAGTTGGAGACAACTGCACATCCGAAGCCATACAAAGTCTCATGGTTGCAAAAAGGATGCCAGGTAATGGTTACTAAACAATTCTTGGTTGAATTTAATATAGGAGAATATAAATATGAAATTTTTTGTGATGTAATTCCCATGGATGTATGTCATATTTTGTAGGGAAGACCATGGCAGTTTGACAGGAATGTCATTCATTTTGGGAGGAAAAACACATACACTTTGGAGAAGAATGGTAGGACACACATGTTGTTGCCAATAGAGGAGATAAAAATGAAAGAGGAAGCCAGCACAAGCATACTTCTCATGAGTGGGAAGGAACTCCTGAAAGAAGTAGAGAAAGGACAGGAGATGCGGTTTGTTGTGGTGAGGAAACCTAGAGTTGTCTTTACAAGTACTTCAATGGATAATTTGCCGGATGAAATTAGGGAATTGTTGGGTAATTTTGCTGACATAGTGGTGGATGAGCTTCCTAACTCATTACCACCCATCAGAAGTATCAGCCATCATATTGATCTGATACCAGGATCAAGCCTACCAAACAAAGTAGCATAAAGATTGACACCTTGAGAGAATGAGGAAGTGAATAACCAAGTCAAGGAATTGTTAGACAAGGGTTTGGTCAAAGAGACCTTGAGTCCATGCACAGTACCAACTGTGTTGAGTCCAAAGAAGGATGGAGGATGGATAATGTGTATAGACTCAAGAGCCATTAACAAGATCACCATTAGGTATAGATTTCCTTTGCCAAGAATGGATGATTTAATGGACTATTTAAGTGGAGCAAATTTATTTTCTAAGATAGATTTGAAAAGTGGGTATCACCAAATAAGAATGAGAGAAGGTGATGAATGGAAGATAGCTTTTAAGACAAATGAAGATTTGTATGAGTGGCTTGTTATGCCATTTGGCTTAACAAATGCCCCAAGCACTTTTATGAGATTGATGAATGAAATACTGAAGGATTTCATTGGCAAGTTTGTGGTTGTATATCTAGATGATATAATGATCTTTATCAAGACTAAAGAGGAGCATTTGAGACACATGACACTAGTGATGAGGAGACTACAGTAGGAGAAGTTGTTGATAAATTTGAAGAAGTCCTCTTTCATGAAGACATAACTCATTTACTTGGGTTTTGTGATCTCTTCAAATGAGTTGAAGATGGACCCAGAAAAGGTGAAAGAAATCAAAGAATGGTCGTCACTGAGAAGCATGTTTGAGGTAAGAAGCTTCCATCGATTAGAAAGTTTCTATAGAAATATCATCAGATATTTCAGTGGAATTTGTGAACCAATGATGGATACAGTAAAGAAGAAGCACAAGTATTTTAAATGGACAGAGGAGGTCGAGAGGAGCTTCAATACACTGAAGGAGAAAATAACAGAACGGCCAATTCTAGTCTTGCAGAATTTTGAAAAGACATTTCAGGTGAGATACGATGCAAGTGGAGTTGCAATTGGAGCAGTTTTGAGCTAGGATAATAGGCTTGTTGCCTATTTCAGTGTGAAGTTGAATGAGACTAAGAGAAAATACTCCACATATGACAAGGTGTTTTACGCCATAATCCAAGCCTTAAAGAAATGGAGACATTACCTTGTCCCACGAGAATTTGTCTTGTATAGAGATAGCAAAGCTTTACAATTCATAACTAGACAGGAAAAATTGAATCAGAAGCATGCAAAGTGGATTGAGTTTATGCAGAATTTTACTTTTGTCATAAAACATATTGTTGGGAATTCTAACAAATTTGTTGATGAATTAAGCAGGAGATGTTTGATTTTGCAGGAATTTCAGGTGAAGACCTTGGGGTTTGAACACCTAAAGTATATGTATTGTGATGATGTAGATTTCAAGGAGGCATACAAAGCATACGTGAATCATGTGCTGAGAGATAGGAGCCAGTGGGTAGAGTATATGATTCAAGAGGGATTGTTTCTCAAAGGTAATCAATTATGAATACCAAAATGTTCAATGAGGGACAACCTTTTGAAGGAGAAGAATAGTAGAGGTTTGGATGGACATTTCAGCCATGATAAAACATTCGCACAGTTGAGAAGTTCATACTATTGGCCAGGTATGAGGACAGAAGTGATAAAGTTTGTGAACATATGTAGAATCTGCCAACATGCAAAGGGGAAAAGACAAAACATTGGATTGTATCAACCATTGCCAATACCAGAGAGGCCTTGGGATTCAATAAGCATGGATTTTGTGTTGGGACTCCCAAGAACACAAAAAGGATGTGATTCCATATTTGTAGTAGTGGATAGATTTTCAAATATGGCACATTTTATCCCATGCTAGAAGACCAGTGATGCAACCCATGTTGCAAACCTATTTTTCAAGGAAGTTGTGAGACTTCACGGCCTACCCAGAAGCATCGTCTCGAATAGAGACACAAATTTTGTTGGTAATTTTTGGAGAACACTGTGGAAGAAGTTGGGGAAAAAATTGTCCTTCATCTCATCTTATCACCCTCAGACAGATGGACAGAGTGAGGTGGTAAACAGAAGTCTGGGAAAATTGTTGAGGAGTCTAATCACTAAGCATCATAACCAGTGGGATCAGATTCTGCCACAAGCAGAATTTGCATACAACGACTCACCAAATAGAAGCACTGGAAAGAGCCCATTCCAGATATTGTATGGAATGAAACCCAGGGGAGTATTTGAGTTGCAAGACTTGGGACAGAGTGAGATCAGAAGCGTTGGAGTCCCAACATCATCAAGATCGTCCATCGGAAAGGTCACATGGTAAAGATCCACATACGTTGGATATTTGAAAGGGGAAGAGTCGCAACGATCCTAACTGTCCATCGGGAGGGATGTGTGGCAAGCAATCAGCATTTCGTTTATTCGTGACTTGAAAAGGTCAAAGGGAAAGTTTGTGAGAATTCATGATTAGATCACAATCGTTGATCAAGGAGAGATATGGACCGTTGATTGTCCAGGAAGAATTTTGGCATTTCGGGGATCGGGAGAACAAAGGTGAAAAGTCTTTTGACCTCGCGATACATGAACTCCCAATGAGATCTGAGCCATCAGATCATGGAGGAATCAGGATCGTCAGATTGGGAGCTCTGAAATATCAGCATTTCGAGAGTCAGGAGAATGGAGGTGAATCGCATCGGGAATTCCAGATATGTGAAATCCCAACGCACTTGAGATTTGAGCCCCAAGTCATGGTGAATGGTCACATGTGTTAGCAATATTTCTTGTAAAGGGGGTGTTTTCCTAAAAGATAGGCCCATTTGGGTGGCAAATACAAAGAAGTGGGGTAAAAACTCGCTTACCCTAAGTTTGGGGTGCAAATGCACGTTTTGTTAAGTAGTGGGAAAATCTGGGTGGCCAGAATCTACACGCCCAGATCTACGTTCAAGGTTGGATTCTGGAGCCCCCTCGCCATTCACCTTTAAAGCAGAGGGGGGGGTCCAGAATTAGCCGTGCATCTCTCAACAGCCTGGATTGGGGAACCCCGATCTACAATCAAGGTTGGATTCCAGACCCCCCTTTCCATTCTACCTTTAATAAGTTGGGGGGGAGGGGGGGGGTCCGGAATTGGCATCTTAAAGCAGGCCCCCCCTTGTCACATCTCTGACTCCCTATTCTTACCGCCTTCTGCCATGTGTCTTCCACTCAGTGCCATCCTGGCCCACCTTATTCCCATTTCCTCGTTCCCACCTGTCACCTCCTGCTATGTGCCTCTCTCTCTCTCCCATCCACTTCCACCTGTGTCGTGTCCTCACTCCCTGACCTGTCGCGTTGCAGCTTCCTTGTCACCTTTTCATGGCACATCACCTCATCATCTGGTGTCACAGCCTCTATTTCTTCACCACCTGGTGCTTCCACCTCAGCACCTCTCATCTCACCCTCACAGTGTTGATGCCATCACCCCCGTTAGACCCTCATCCACTTCTGCCATATGGGTCCCCTCCCAAAAGTCCAATGAAGCAGCAAAAGATAAAGGGAGGCTGCCATGTCCTGCATATGCAGAGTTGACCAAGCCTTGCCTGGTCCCGAGAAATCAGTTATTGAGGCAGTTGATTGTGGTTGAAAGTCATCTCCTTCCATAAATGGAAGGCCGGGAAGGGACAAGTGCAATGGCAGGATGTCAGTCCTTTCTGACAAAATATCACGCCTGACATTAGACTGCATAGGCAGTCTAACAGGGAAAGGCCCGATGTAAACTATTGCGTATGGCAGAGAGATTGCATGCACAGTCTGACAGAAGTGACCTGGACGTCGTGTCATGGAAACCCAAGCAAGTTCCTGCTACGAAAGTTTTGAGTATATGTAGGCCTTTTGGAAATTTTGAAAAGATACTGATGGTAGATCAAAGCTCCCGACTGTAAAGCTTTAACAAAGCCTTTGGTTCTCTGGTTATAGAATGATATTTTGAGATTTCTTGTTTGATGGCGGCCAACCTCCTCCTTTCCTTTTTCCTCTCAATCTGAAGTCCAGGTATGGATGATCCAGTCAGGTGTTGTTGTAACTATATAATGTATGTTTGATTGTATTAGTTCTGCAACGTTTGAGGTTTACTTTGAAGTTTCTCTGGTCTGAGAGGATCTCATATATGATACTTTTCCCCTTTCTTTTCTTTCACTTACTCACCACTATGAAAAATTTATTGGCTTAAGTTAGATCAAGACCTCGCATGTCCTTGTTGTTCCAACCCAGTTTTCTGAGTGAGCAATATTGTTCTGATTTTACTTCCATTCAATCACCCCCTTTTAACAAATTGTGACATAGACTGATGGGCCTCAGGCTTACTCCTGCTGTAATCCAGGAGTGACTTATGACGCCAACAACATGGACGAAGACCAAGGGAATATATAAAGAACGTTAAGCTCTTTTCAAGATTTTGGGAGTCAGGGAGTTAGGGTTGGCTCACTCGAAAAGTCCCGACATGTGAAATCACGACGCGCCTTTTGTGTAGGCATGCAGTCATAGCCCGTGGTCATGTGGAGGTGAGGCTTGCGCTTGGTGCTTAGTTGCGCAGGTGGAGTTTCATAAAATACCTATGGATTTGTTCATGGGATTCCAGCAAGGAATCGAAGTGCTTCTTTAGCTCGATAGATTGAAGAACGATCCTTGAACAGGAGGTCAATGGACCTTTCCGAGGCAGAGGTAGGGGGTCTGCATCAAAGCTCCAACTCCAAAATTCTCTAGCTATAACCAAAAGAAGGCTACAACCCCCTATGTTCTCTGGATACAACCGAAATGTGGCTAAAACAACCTATTTCTCAATCTCCAACATGAAGGAATCCTATCAAGAGAACATAGGGGAAAATTCCTATGAGATAGAGTTTCTAGATGATGTGGGCATATCACCCATATTCAACATTTCAGACCTATATCCTTACAGGAAAGATGACATAGAGGGAATAGAAAATCAAGAGAAGGTTCAGTGGGAGAAACAAATTTCTATGGCAGAAAAACCACAGATGGAGGAGATCCTTGATCAGAGTATTAGCAAGAAGACTAGGAGGAAGACATTTTTTGAATATCTGGTCAAGTGGAAGGGACACCCAATAGAAGATGACAGTTGGGAAAATGAAGCAGATATCCAGAAACATGGAAAGTTGGTGAAAGATCTCATGGACAGGAGTCGATGAATTTTTTTCCAGGGGGAGTATGATGTAGGAGCATCGTCAGCAAGCACACGTGGCAGGACAACTCGGCACCTGGGAATCATTTCGGAATCTCAAACGCTAGGAGTTACTGCAAATATTTTGGAGCTGATTGGAAAAATGGAAGAAGATAAAATGCTTGGGAGCCGATGATCACGAGTGATCAAGGAGTTTCACTCTGAGTCTTGAATGTAACTGAGCTTAGGTAGCAGTTAGGGTTTTGTTTTTGAAGTAGATGAGTAGTTGGGGGTGAACCCTGAGGACCCCCTGAGATAAATAGAGGTTCATACACCCAAATGAGGTTGTTGCGAGTTAGTAGGAAAGTTCTGAGTTTTTAGTTGTTGTTGTTTGATCATAGTTGTAGCCATTTTATTTTTGAATGAATATAATAGGGGAAAATTGATCCAAATGTGTGTCATTGTTATTGTTTGCAATTCCCTATTATTGTGTTTTCGTGAATGAATGAATTATGTTACGAATAGATGAAATTGTGAATGTTAGTATAAGTTTCAATTGTTTCTCTTATGTTGAACTAGTGCAAGGTGTGCACACAGAGCACAAGGAGTGCATTGACAGGACATGTTTCGATTCTGAAGCTTAGAAGAGATAGCATGAAACTTTCCCTTTGCAAGGAGTGCAAAGTGACTGCTGCAAGGCGTGCACAGTCGGTCGCAAGAACTCAAACCTTGCATAAGGATATATTGCAAGGAGTGCACAGATTAGAACTTGACTAAGTGTCGAAGTGACCCTTTAAGAAGCTAAAGGAACAGAAGGCGAGGAAGCTCAGAAGAGATAATGCTTTCCAAAGGTGCAGACGAGATCCAAGAAGTGGATTTATAAAAGAATCAAAGGTCGAAGCCTTTGAAACATTTGGAATCTTCCAAGTCAGGGAAGAAAGTGCAAGCTCAGGAGGAGGAGCTACAGTGATCATTGGATCGATCACCATGAAAGATCTGGACCACCATATCATAGTCTAGACAACGAGGAATAAGCACAAAGAAGAAACAGATCTGATTTGTTGGATCTGGATGCATGTGGACCAATAGTCATTGGATCCGGAGGAGGTGCACAAGGTTTAGTCCATTTGAGTGCATAGGAGGAGAGTCGACTTCACGATACGCAAAGTCCCGACATCATCAGGATCGTCCATCGGAAAGGACACATGGAAAAGATCCACATACGTCAGAGATTTGAAAGGGGAAGAGCCATAGTAATCCTAACCACCCATTCGGAGGGACACGTGGTGAGCGATCAACATTTTGTTTATTCATGACTTGAAAAGGTCAAAGGGAAAGTTTGTGAGAATTCGCGATTAGATCACAATAGTTGATCAAAGAGATATCTGGATCGTTGATTGTCCAGGAAGAATTTTGGCATTTCAGGGATCGGGAGAACAGAGGTGAAAAGTCTTTTGACCTCTCGATACATGAAATCCTGAAGAGATTTGAGCCGTCAAATCATGGGGGAATTAGGACCGTCAAATTAGGAGCTTCGAAATATCGGCATTTTGAGATTCATAAGAATGGAGGTGAATTGCATCAAGAATTCTCGATACGTGAAATCCCAATGTGCTTGAGAGTTGAGCCTTGGGTCATGGTGAATGGTCACATGGACTGAGGCCAAGGGAAGAGATAAGGAATGTTAAGCTCTTTTTGGGATTTTGGGAGTCAGGGAGTTAGGCTTGGCTCACTCGAAAAGTCCCGACACGTGAAATCGCAACGCGCCTTTTGTTTAGGCGTGCGGTCACTGCCTGTGGTCATGTGGAGGTGAGGCTCACGCTTGGTGCTTAGTTGCGCAGGTGGAGTTTCATAAAGGACCTGTGTATTTGTTCATGGGATTCCAGCAGGGAATCAAAGTGTTGCTTCAGCTCGATAGATTGAAGAATGATCCTTGACCAAGAGGTCAGTGGAACTTGCCGAGGTAGAGGTAGGGGGTCTGCATCAAAGCTCCAACTCCCCAATTCTCTGGCTATAACTAGAAGAAGGCTACAACCCCCTATTTTCTCTGGATACAACCGAAATTTGGCTACAACAACCTATTTCTCAATCTCCAACATGAAGGAAGCTCCAAGTCCCTGATTCTCCATCACCAACTGGAAGGAGGATACAACCCCCTTTCCTTGCCCCGTCTTGTCACCCTGAAATATAAGTGTCAAATGATGAAACCACTACCACACTGTCACTATGAGATATACCACTATAAACATGTACCAATMTAAGCCAACAAMATGTAACCAACTTGTACCAAAATCATGTAATCAATCATGTACCAAAAGTCAGCCTATACCAACAAATACCAATAGATACRTGACCTGTCGATACTGCAGTCCGCGTATGTAAGCGCCCCGTCTATACTACATCTTTCTTATGTACATGGATTKTCTATATTCCATCCTCCGTACACCTTCMGAAACATAGGTTTTTCACCTTTTCTGAAACTTCAAACACTTTGATTCCTCTGTCACATCAACCCACAACCTGTCACTGTGTCTTATCTGTAGTTGTGCCCTGTGCATGCATCATCTTATATATCCCTTAACCAAGTGCATCTATTTCTCTCTAGTCACATGCCATACATGTGTGTACCATCATGCACAAGTGTAATAAGCCTCACATGGACTATACATCAAACCCTTACTGATATGTAGCCTCAACCTTCACAACCAACTTCACAACCAAAAACCCTCATCCATGTACCAAGAAATACTAGCTATGTCTCAACACTTCAACCAACAAGATGTACCAATGAATAATACAGACATACCAGTGTTTTATTTCTATATATATAACTCATACCATACATTCCATACAACTAACAACCTCTCTAGGGAAAAACCTCAAACTTCCATAACCATATCTCATGGATACAACAACATCCAACTACACATAAGAATTATGACATACTTTTGAATCTATAGATAGATCTGTTGTACCTTATCAATGTAGACCCTCCTAGGAGCTTTCTTTCAGACTCTAAGAACCTGACACCTTCATCAACTCAATCTTTCATGGATTTTCCCTAATGTGTGCACCTTGTTATAATGTCAACCCATGTACGAACATGCTCTTCTCCACGGTATCCTGCATACACATCAAAAACTAGGGTTTTTTCAGTATTTCTGCAATTCTGGAACTTTTGCCTTCAACCCTTCGTGTACCTCAGACTTGTGTAACTTTATATGTGTCAATGAGTACATGCAATAAACCTTACACAAATAATAGATATTCAATTTTCTCAATAGGTTCTAATAGGATACCCTTGCTCTCTTATTTATACTGTCCAAGTATCTTCCTCTATGGGTTACTTTATAACCAAATTTACCCAACTTCCTTCTTTTAGGGCTAACACACTTCTAACCACTTGTCCTCTTACAACCACTTTATCCACAAATAGTAAGTTCTCCACTTCTAGTTGCAACTAATTTATTTTTAATTATTTTCTTAATGCAACCACTCAACCCATGATTAACTCCTAGTTTCACCCACTTGACTAGTCAACTTCTTCTAGGTGCTTATAGAATAATTTGACTTTTTGACCTTCTTGGGGATTCTAGATAACTCATGAGGGTTCTCCAACTTCACAAGGTCATAACTCTCTAACCATGAGGAGTTATGTGACATTCCACATACCACCAGAAATGGCATGACATGCAATATTCATCCATGATAGTCTCACTTTCATAATCATTGATCTTCATGTCTTTATTTCTCAAACAAACTCGGTTCCCTTACCCATACCTTTGTCCAGAATTCGCTACCAGAATTATCTAAGGGTTGAAATCAATCAATAAGGTTTGACATCAATTTACAATATCACAATATCACTCTCCAAGGGTTGACACCAATGACAACCAACAATCCAAACCAATTTTCCATCAACCTAAGCCAATTGTCCAACAATTCGCCTCTATGACATTGATGGAAACACTTAGTCATGGAAATATTATCATATCTCCTCATAAATGTTGATATATCTCCCCCTTTGACATCAATGGTAAGGGGTATCTCCATTAGGGGCTCCTCCCTGTGTCTTCTCTACAAAATGTCGTGTAATCACTGTGAACAATATACTACAACTGTAATATTCTTATATTGCGGATGTTGTTAATCTACCAGAACATTTATCAACTGCTCAACAATACTGCATCAAGAATACCATGATTTGTTATTCCTATGACGATTCTTGGACTTGTCCATGCATCATACATGCATCAACATGTACCTCAACCTATTGGATTTATTGTCCATTGGTTCTTCCTTGTGTAATCAACTGACATATATGAAAATCATTCAAGAATAAGCATTCAAATATTCTTGTATCACTATTGTCCATTATTATAATGTTTCTTTATCTTTGAACCAATTTTTGAACCAATTTCTAAACCACTCTCTGAACAAATATGTGAACCCAATATCTAAATCCATGCTCTCATCCACTGTCATATATCCATCCAAAATTGTTGATCCATCTATATACATACTATCTATGAATCTATTGTACAATTATCCACAATGTTGACCCATCTATCATTGTTCTTCTGCTAACTGACTGCTCTGAAACTGTCTACTCGAACTCTGCAAGTTTCTCGAAATATGGTTCTCTAATCTGTGGCAGCTATTGCACTGACTCCCCATGTCTAATATTCATATTTCCTAGGAGTATATTAGCCATATGGATCAGAACAATACCCACTCTAATGCAGATTCATATTCCTCTTCATCGGTATATACATTTTCCCTTTCATTCTCTTCTTGAATTCTGTCATCATCCTGAGTTTTGACATCTTCTGCATCTTCTATTTGAGTTCCAAAACTTTCCTATTTGCCTATAAATTCATCATGATCTTTTGCTACTGCAAATCCTGAAAGTACGATTCCTTGGACATGTTCTTCATTTACCTACTCCTCTTGTTTTTCACTTCTTCTCCAAACTTTCTTGTGTCTCTCATCAATATTTTCTTTCATGGGAGGCCTTAACATGCTTTTGCAATTTCGAGATATGTGTCCATATTTTTGGCATTTGTAACATTCAATATTTTGTGGAGCCACATAAGCATTTCTTGCCTAATTATTTCTTTCATAAGCCCTACAAGGTGCAACCTTATGTCCAAAGTTAGTACAATAAAAATAATGACCATAAA